>JAVCKS010000851.1:0-20359 GCA_032273685.1 Pteraster tesselatus | reverse complement strand
GGAACTTACAAATTGTTCAATTGTTCGTACTGAAATGTTGGGAGCTACTTGTGTTGCAGGCGGAATAAGAAAACTTTGTATACTAAAGTAGTATTATTATCCGATTGTATGTGTACGTGTGTGTACATATATTATGCAGTATTATACATGTAGATGCCATCTGCGTTAAATCCATAAGCACTGAGCTGCAAAATAAATCAATGAACACATGATCCCACAAATGGCGTCATTCCGTTGACATCCGATACACCTTGATTGAAGTTTTACAACCTGAATAAAAATTATTTTGTATATTCTCTTACACATAAGCAAACAATCCTTCAACCATCTGTGAAAATCAACGATGTAGCTTTTTTTCCGTCACTACATGTATGTACAGATTTGAACTTCCATTTCTAAGTTTATAAAAGGCAAAACATGCAATTTCATGTTTTTGCTGCGGAAAATTACAGATAATGTATTTATCTTGCCTTTAAAGTGGTTCATTTTGGTAAATCATAAAATGGCTTGCTCACAAATGTATGGATGCTTTAGTCGGACAGTTTTTCGCGATAGTGCCGGACTGCCCCTTTAAAGTCACCCTTAGATAAATTGATATTTTGTCTAGCCGTCTGAAACAGCTGAATGTTCCTATAAGCAAATTTATCTCAAACATGATATAGGTCACAGTTGGTATAATTGAAAAATGTTGAATTATTTTTAAAATGTTTAACTTGTCAGAACAACAAAATATTCCCCCCACAAGATAGCCACCATAAAAAACATAGTGAATTCAAATAAAAAAGAAGTAAATACTTCCTAATCTACCAATAAAACAAATATTTCTCGTTCGCTTGGCTTTAAATTGGTATGGATATCCCATCTGCCATTAAAACCCGTCTGCTCTGGGATGTGATTATAATTTTGCTTTGTCACTCTTCCAGTTCATACAGCTGGCTCTACTAGCAGCCAATTGTAATACAGGCCTTGCTTGGTTGGTTTGGGTTAGGTCAATGTCCTTTCGCTTCTGTGCGTTCGCACGCAGCGATGCTAGGGTGCTTTATTAGCATAATTTTTGATTATTATTTAAATTTGTGCAAATGTTTAGTGTGCTTTTGGTTAGGTTGTGGCATTTACTGAGCTTGATGAGGAAACACAAATTTATAGGTGAATTTTGTTGATATGCCAATTTGTTAACAAATTGTTTAATGTATGTAATTCTGTTGGTTTTGTACTTTTGTAGCAAAAATGAATTGAAACCAGTCGTATTTTGAAAGGAATGAAAATGTACATACATGTACGTGTGTAAGTAACACAAAACTAAGCATGGTCCGAGCAATACATGTAGTTTGTCAATTTTTGTCAATTTTGTATATTTATATCCTCAACATTCTCTCGGCAATTTTTAAATACTAACTTACAAGTGACTTTATTATAGTGGCTATAAAATTACACATGTACCCTGTATGACACAATGTTTTGCTGGTCCCAGCTGCTTTGAAATGGTTCCAGCAGAACTCTGGCATTATTAGGTATTGCAAAGCTAATGGACATTATTGGTGTAATGTCATTATAGAAGACAAATTCCCACTCTCTGGGTATTGAGACCAACTGTGCCTTTGTTACTCAATTTCCATAGACACAATATATCTCTTCCTCTCCAGTTTTATAGGTGCAACCCTGAATTACAATGTATACTGTAATACATTCTCACCCATTTACTGATGGTTTAAATTTAATCCAACAACTTAATCCAACGGTGGCGCCTACTTTGTGAGTTTTTTTTTCTTCTTTTTTTTCCCTAGTAATTCCGGTTGAACCGATAGCACAAACAAGTCACAAAAATAGAAGTATTGTATGACTCGACCCTTACAAACGCAGCCATTGTATTGGTAACGTAATACAGCTGATGAAAAACGTGTTATTGTTACTGCTGGTGGAAGGGTGATTACATGTACATGTATAGTAACTGTACATGACTCATGTATGGCACATTTGTGTGTGCACTGTAGTGTGCTGTCGGCATGTACTGCCCATGTACATGTGTACTCCATGTGTACTGTACTGGTTATATTCTGTACATGACGTGAGACATGTGTGCTGTAATACTGTACACAAGTTGCGTTGACTGGGTATCGAACCATTATCTTTGGAAAGTTGGTGCAGTGCTCTCGCCATTCAGCTATTGAGGTTTCCTGTAATTCTTCTACTGTAGGTGAACCAATGTGGTTAAATATGAGGTCCCATGTACCCATATGCAGGCCTACACATGTACGGTATTGGCATTGGAATTAAAATGAATTTGTGGCTGTAATTTTATGTATGTAGTGGATTACAAACAATCGTAAGTTGAGCAAAAGCTTAGCCAATCAAAATGAGTCAATATAATACGTGTGTGTGTGGACCTGAATGTGGTGTGAATTTTATGCCATATACATGTACTGACTTAGATTGTCATAAGCATACCGGGAAACTTGTCAGCATTGTGCCATAGCAATTGGGTATGTACATGTACAGGCTGGGCTAAGCTTCCAACATGTCTCTTGTGAATTTAAAGTCCATCACAGCACACTCAGATACATGTACCTTGCAAGGTGTTTCCAAGATAAGGCACTGCCAGAAATATCTTGGTTCTTACTGATTTTATTGTTATTGAATTTATTGTTTTTTGATGGCAAAATTGTATTAAATTTCTGTGTGCCTGAAGACTTACTGTACATGTATGTGCTGGGTTGACTAGTAAAAGTATACTTCTATTCATCATTGGTAAAATTAGATATTACCCTCCGAAAATTTAGTTCCTCCTTGGGGAAAAGGGAAACTTACATTCTTAGACTTCCCCCAAAGGCCCCAATTGAGACAAACAAAATCGAGCGAAAATAAACATTCGACAGAGTTTGTGATATTCTCCTTCCCATATGAAAGTAAAATAACATTCTTATCATACCGAAAATTGACGGCCACAAAACGAATTTTTTTACATATTTTCAAAGAAATACTAGAACCAACATCTGGTTTATTTGTCAAATTTAGCTAATTAATTTAATGTGTTTTATAGCAGGTTATGGCTGCAGGTTATCAATACATTTTAGGCAAGACACTTATTATTTTTGTTGAATCCATTGGTCATCTAAAGCAATGCCCCAAAGTATGGCCCCTCGTGCTGTCCTCCTAATTACTCAACCGCTGTTAACCGTTGACATTCCCGATACACATAATGGTTACTGCGGTGATCGTTGCTGCAGCGACTGTTACTAGGGTAAATTGAATGCTCGTCACACAGCTGCTCTTGAAATGTTCACAATTCTGACCCCCTCTCTCTCTTCCTCCCTCCCCCCTCTCCCCCCTTCCCTCTTTGCTGCACACGTTTCTGGTATGGAATTATGACTTTATTAAAAAAATTCTTTTAGTTGTTTATTTATCCATCGTGTGTGACAGCTGGGTGTCATTTGATTGGCCGGTTAATGAAAAATGCAAATTAGCGAATGGAATTGTGGCAAAAAGGTTTGACTTTTTGCATGAGGAAATTAATATGTATTTGTCTACTCTGTGTGGTTGGATTGTCATACAGCTGTCATACACTGTGTCATATGACAGTCATATGGCCACCATACACTGTTTGGATGACCATCATTTTAAACATGATCTTATACATGTAAACATTCAATCACGTGATTTGAGTATAAGTCTATTGGGGTAAGCTGTACCATAATCTTACTTTCCACACTGGAATGTAACTACAGCATTTGACTAAAGTGGGTGTTGAACCTGCATCCTCCCTAATGTATTTTTGACACTCTACCAATGGAGAAAGGTGGTAATGGATTCTTACCTCTCTTGTGAATTATGTAAAGCTCATAAAAAACCTTCCACCATCACTGATACACCGTCAGTACTGCATCGTGTAGTTTAAAAAAAAAAAAATGCGGAGACAAAATTCAAACAAAATCCAAAAGCTTTTCCCCTTTATAAATCAAAATGATGAAGAATGTTTTTTCCGGATTAATGTGTAAACTGTGTACGCCCTGAGGGTTTGAATTCCCTTCACCAATACGAGAGTGTCCCCTTAACTGTGTGCAGATTTTACTTGTATAACCTAAAAGTCACGCTAGCATTTGTGTTCACATCATGTGCAGCATCATGGATTTGTTGAGACCCCCATTCTTGCCTCTCTCACTGAATGTCTGCCTAATGGCTGAGCCAAAGAGTATTCGTACTAGAGTAGTGCTATCCCTACGGCCGGTGAGGTAATTCTTCTCCACTGGGGCATTTTTCACTTGACCCTTAACGCGTCATGCATTCCAACAAAGCTGATGGCATGCTGTTGGGATGTTGCATTCTCCTTTTTTTGCTGTTGGGAAGGGGGGGGGGCTTGCTGTGGGAGTAGGGTGAGTTTTAAATTTCCCCATTGGCAATCACGCTCGCTTGCTTAACTGCTCACTGTTTTACAAGACTTAAAGGAATGGCACAATGACTTTTGAGGCTTTAGAATGAGTAGATGGATTGTTTCATGGAAATACATAAACAATTTATAAACAATTCCTAAATTCCTGCTTAAATTGGGTCGATGCTCAATCTTGGTATATATCTATGCAACTAGGTACAACTCTGAGTTGTTGCCTGATATGAATACATCGCTGTATTTATTTATCATAAACTATAGATATGTCAAATTCACTATATTGCTTTGATACTGACCAGAAGCAGTTGGGTTAGTCCTCTGTTTCTCCTCCTCTTGTCCCCCTGTCCCCCCTTCCCTCCTTCCCTCCTGTCCCCCTGCCCCTCCCCTACCTTGTACATTGTACCCCGTACCCTCATACCTCCATACCTCCTCCCCCTTTCCCCTCCTCCTCCTTTCCCCTCCTCCTTTCCCCTCCTCCTCCTCCTCCTCCTCCTCCACCTTGTCCCCTTTCAAAGCTCATAAATAACCAATTAGTGAGGCTCCTATATCAGGCTTACCTAAATTTGTGCCAGCCCTATACTTTGGGCTTACAGGTTTAGTGGGTTAAAATTGACACAGCATAAAATATGTGATGGTTTATTCAAAGTGCAAAGACATAATAAAAGAAATGATGAAAGAAAGGAGTTTATTTTTATGAGTAAGAGCGCAATAATAAACAGTGCTGTTTTTGACCAAGCATGTTTTTTTATATTTTGTTACGAGACGGATTATAAAGCGCATGCACTTTGGTGTTAAAAATGTCCCTTAAAGAATGAGGGAGGGAAAAAGCCTGACAAATTCCTTGCCTTTGGAATGGCACTGTGGACAGCATGCTGAGCCAAGACCGTTTTCTGTTTTTGTGGACCGCTTTTGCATAAAAGTTAAGAGCATGCATCAGCGTTGCAACGCAATCTATTTATAATCGGTAGTGAATTTGTATACGGTTAATTTACTCCAGTACCATAGCCTTTTACCCAGTGGGACATTAAACAAAAATTAAACAGAAAATTCCTCCTGAATAAAACCAAACAAATTGTAGAAAGGTCAGAATTGTTAGATCCTTCATTGGAATAGATGTTTTGTTTTATTCAACGGTCAAAATGTGATGCCAAATTAAGTTTGTTTTCAAATTATGAGAATATTTTCAGGAATGTGATCGCAAACTTAGGTATGCAATTTAAAGTACATGTACATTCGATGTGTTTTTGTTAGGAACCGTGGTGCGTTAAAACCAAAACTAATTGGGGAATATGTAATAAATGGTTGACTTAAAATTTAGTTGGGGTACATGAGGTAGCACAAATATTTTGTTGAAAATATTGTTTATATTTTAGATGTTGGGTTGCGATATACACTGTGGGTTGATTTATGAACCATATGTTAAAAGTATACAGTAACAATAAAAAACCTACTTCCTTGAGTTTTTTTTTATGTTATAGAAACAATTGCTGACATTTATTGTAATTTTAACATTAATAACAAATTACTTAAATTTGAAAGAACACATATATGTACATGTACATGTAATGGTGTAATGTTTTATTTAATTACATTGTTGTACAAAGTTGTGACAGAAAGGAATAAAATAACCTTTTTATTAAAACAACATTCATATTAACCAACTAAATGTAGTTTAAACTAAAAAATGTGGTGGTTTATTCAAAGTGTAAAGAATTGTTTTACAAAATTAACAACTTTTAATAAATTTGCCCTTTGAATTCACAAGCAGTTCTACAACATCCCGATTTAAATCCCCTCCCTCCCCCCCTAATAAAAAGACTGTCTATCCCCCCATCAAGTCACTCCTAATAAGGAGACCAGAATAATAAGCCAATTATTAAAAGAAATTCCCTGGAGGTTACCATCTTCATCTTGGACCCAGGCCCAGTGGGGGAAAGGTTGCCCTGATTTTTGGGGTTGGTGAGGTCAATTGAGGAGATTTTACTGCTAGAACCGAGCCCTAAAACAACAAACCAGCCCCGTAGCTGGTGTACAAAGACAACACAAGCCACACTGGGGAGGGGAGCACCAACTTTTATATGTACATGTTGTACATGTAGCTCGCTCATAAACCTTAGCATGGGTAGAATTTGTGACAGGATTTTGTCTGTGTACAGTATGTACATATTGTATACTGTACTGTACAAATTCACTGCAAGTATATGTCATACAATAGTTGTGGAACGTTCTATTTGGGAAAAAAAACAAAACTTGTAATAAAAAAATGTATAATTGTTTTGTCTGCAGTTTTCAAGTTAAAATTTGTGTACAGTGTACTTATTACACAAGTCTATATGTTTGTACATTCTGTACATGTATCACACATTATTGGCTAATCTACATATAGCAATAATTGCTTCATATTGCTAGGTTTACATGTATACGGTTCCCAGCACCATTAAACCACTAGACCAATTGTGTAAGCGGCTTTTCATCATACATGTAGATGGGAAACTGAGCCGATATGACAGGCTTAATTAGCCAGGCTTGCCACAGGCAATGATTTAGTACTCTTGTGAGATAGTCTTCCTGAGGAACTGCTTGACAAAAAAACACCAAAGAACTACCCCCCACAAGATGACAACTATTCAATGGGGTTCTGTTCTGATGTTATAGGGACCGTGACTAAACACATGTACCATATTTCAGTTATTGTTCAGAATAGTTTCATTGAAAACCAGGATTTAGTATACTCGGCTTCATGCGTCCTAAACTTACCAGTTAACAGTGCAGTGTTTAGCCAATTAGCTAATCCTTTCTAAAACAATAAATTGGATTATTATTGGGACATATTCTTAATGTTGATTACGGTGTAATTAAATAGTTGAAATATTAAGAAACTCAAGGTTCTAATGAAATATACGTACGTGCCGTTTATTCCGAAAGCTGTAAAATTGTGATATTTAATATTATCCTGGGATAGTCCAAGCTCGATGTGACTTAATTGAAAACATGTTAATAACACAATCAGTCCTCGTCAGCTCTGGTTGTACACACTTATTGAGACAACTATCGGTAAACACCTGTCTGTTTGTCTGATTGCTTCTTGAACCTGGTACCCGTTAAATTTAGCGAAATAACGCACTAACCTAAACAAAATAAAAATAATAAGGGGGGGGGGGATAATTGTGCCCTCATTGTGAAACTACTGTGAACGTTGGTCATGCTCGAGTATATGGGAGGAAAAAAAAATCATTAATTTCAAATTAATTTTGTCTTTGTAAGTTATGCTTGTCTGCTTGTAGTTATGACAAAAGCACAGGTGTTCCACTCTCACAATTATTTTTAATTTTTGGTCTACTCTACTCTTGCCGAAGAGCCTCGATAGGAAAATGTATTCTTCACCTCGTTTGTACACATAAACAAAAACCTTCATATTCCCCCCCCCCCTCTCTTTTCAAGTTTGGATCTGCACTACATGTATGCCTTTACATGGCATTCCAAGCCTATGGGCTTTCTTGTTTATATTAATATCCTGGGCAGCTGAAAAGCTGAGGCTTTGAATCGAGCAATAATCAGAAGATTGAAATGAAAAGGAGTTTTAAAACTATCCTACCGTTGTGGGGCACCAAGCTGTATGGTTTGATTGCAAGTTTAAAGTGTGTCGGTTTGGAAGAAAAAATGAAATGAATTGAGGAATGTATCGTCGAGGGAGTCTAATACCCTGTTTACACTGAGCAAAAATATTAGGATCATGATCGCAATCGACATCAATCCCCGTTATATTTGACCAGCGTAAACACCCGATCGCTATTCTAATCAATTCAATACTATTCCGGAGTTGGATTACTGTTGCGATTGGTAGATTTTTCGCAGTGTCAGCACTTTCAGAATGGCAATTGCAATACATGCACATGCATGATTTGCAACTTTTATTAGTTAAGCCGCATAAAATTTGTGAAACTAATGTATTGATCAGGGATGTGTGTGTGTGTGTGTGTGTGTGCGCATGCGCGAGTGTGTCTTTGTGTCTGTGTGTGTTTCTGTCAGTTACATTGTACGGATTCAATTATTCAGCCGTGAAGTGATGTCATAGGGGATGCTTAACGACGAACAGTATGTGGGGGGTGCTGTTTGGGACATTATTCCAACTTGATCATTGTGGTTGAAAGGTTCCCACGGCTTAACTTTGTACACCCTTTAGTTGCTCTTGTTTGGGTATGTTAAGAACATTTTGGAACAACGTGCAAGCGTTTAGATTCCAAGTACTGTAGGCCTACCAATTACGATGACCAATGTCAGTGTAATCGCCTTTGTATAACATTTCCGGTCAGTTTCTCTCTGTATAAATTATATAAAACATTAGGATATAAATATCCTAGAAATTGTGATCGGGATCCAAATCTTGATGTTTTGCTAAGTGTAAACTGGGTATGGTATAACTGCCAAAATTTCAGTATGAATAATTGAAACAGTGTTCATTTCTATTGTGTTCCATTGTAATATGTTCATGCTGCTAATGTCATGCTAAAAAATCACTGGGTTTATTAGACCTCTTTACCTTGGGCATACCGGTAATAATTTCCTATTTCAGACCACATGGTTTGAAATTGGAAAACATTACATCACAGCTAAAGAGGTCTATTGGCATTGAGCATGTTTGCTGAACATTAGGAAACTTTTTCCTTGCTTGGCAAGCATGGCAATAATTGCAAAAGTTCCCAATATAAATTAGGAATGATGCTCATACAATAGTGGGCACTCATATACATATTCTACAATACACACCTACACGTAGTACAAAATGTGCTCGAGTTGTATATGCAATTTTATAACTTATTTTGTACTAAACTGTCACTAGACATACATGTACCCGTAATCGCCCTAGTCCACAAGGTTAGCTTGATTAAAACTGTCACAATCTGGAATCTTGATTTAAATTGAACTACATGTTACTGTCTTGTACAAAAATTAACTACTATCAAGGGTAAAAAACACTTTGGAGGCTGCTGCCTGATCAACAACCTGAGGTCAACAGCAATCTACTCCACAGAACAGTTCCTTAGCAACTATTACTGCAAATTGTAACTCTTTGGCAATGACAGGCAGCTCATTGCAGATTGATATTATTGTGCACATTCGATTGGGCTTATGGTTACCAATCCTAATACAGCAAATAGCCCGGTAACTAACATAATGACTAACCGGGTATCGATTTGTAGTGAATGATGTAGTTAATAAAAATGTTTTTCTCAGATCTTGCTAGTTTATTTCAATCGGGATTTGTCAAACTGGATGAGATATACTGGTAGTTTGTCTTCCCTGGCTCCCTATAAACAGTGTAACAAATTGTGTGTGCGTGAGAATGTGTTGCGTTTTCTTTGTTTTCCCCCCTCATTTACGTTTTCTGAACAAAGCATGACAAACTTTGAATTTTAGCGTTGTGGCTGATGGCACAGAAAACAGATTGTTACACTATTTACACAGGCAGGCTTTATGAAACCAATTAACCATAATGCATTTCAGTTTGATACTTCCCTAAACCTGGCAAAATATGGAAAACATTTGTTTTTAATTTTTAGAGACTCTTTCGGATCTTGAAAGGCATTTTTTAACAATTATGGGCGTAGAATAGTTTATTGCTTTATGCAGACAGGTTTTATGTTGTATCTGGATAACCTTTCCAGCGAAAATAAAAGGTAATTGTACCTTTCTTTCCTACCAACTCCCCCCCCCCCACCCCAAGAAAGAATAAACCACGTATTCTGTGAAGTTGATCATGCATTGTGGCATGAAATCACAATCTGGCATGAAGGCACGTAGGATTTTTACGCCATTTTTGTGTTGCAAAGATTCTTATTTCTCGACTCGGCTCCTATATGTTGTTTTTCCCGTCACTTCGTGATTCCCGCAGGGGGTTTATGAAATTAAAAAGGTGACATACCTTAGGTAGTAAAGCCAGCTGTGTTGAGATTGTTTGGGATTATAGGGGTCCACTGAAAGGGGAAAATATTGAACAGGGATGGGTTATAATACTATGAGATGTATGATGAAATAGTCTCTACATGTTGGGTCTGGTATCTGGCATAGGTTACACATATTAACATGATCATGTTAGAAGTTCATTAAGGGCTGGACTAAACATGAATTATTGGCGAGATATTTATGTTAACAATTTATTTCTACATTTAGTGTACTGTACATGTGTAGAAATATTGCTTCCCGTCACACAAATTAAACACATTCAAATAGTCGCCTAAACAGAATGTTCTTTAGACACTAAATTCTGTTTAAACTTATTAAAATTGACATTTTGTTTTTGTGTGAATGAAATCTGAAATGCCAGTCTTTTCCCCCCTAGCCTGATATGTACTTCTACCAGTGCCTAATGTATTGCCGCAGCACCATTCCACTTAACAGAAGCACATCTAGCTGCACAGTATAATTACAACCATGATATATCGTCATCCATTTCACAACCGTTAAAAAGTACACGTGTTAATGTCCCCAGTCACTTTACGTCCGTGCGAAATTAACTCGGAGGGCTGTTATATTACGGGGGTTGTCTTAGTAGAAACAGCTGGGTCACTTAAATTTATTCGACCGAGCATTTTTTTGTTCATCTCGCTGGAATTATTCATCTTCGCTCGATAAGAGAAGGTGATGTTTTACATTAGAATGAACCGATCAACTGTTTATATATAGATATATTTTTGTATTTACATGTAGTGGGAAGATGTATTGGTGTTTCCGAATGATTAGATTTTGTTTGACTAAAACATTTTATAGAGCACTGTACATATTTGATCGAGATGTTATATGTTAGCTTTATCTCGCTTGGAGAAAAGTCATTATCGAATAGCAGCTTGTCTTTTGAAAATCATCCTAATGATGACTCTATCCCGTTTATGAATTGGCCTAATGATGGCTACATCCTGCTTATAAAATCGACCTAATAATGACTGTAGAGGCTGTTGCACACCGAACGCGATGCAGTTTTGAATGGACGTCGCGCAGTATCTACTAACGCAGGGGATGTCGTTTGCGCCCGGCTGCGTTGTACCTAAGTTAAAAAGGAAGCAGCATTGCTTGGCGCATGGCGGTCATTAAGGGTCATTAGCGCGTGAACTTAATTCAGATTGGCTAAAGAGAATGACGTCAGTGTGACAGTCGCCTCAGGAATAGGACTGGTTCTATATTGAAGCGACACCCTCCGCGTCACTTCCCTCCCGCACCGCCCTGTTGCGTCCGGGGTGTGTACACAATATTGTGTTATCATTCTAAGCGACCCGTTTCTCGCGTTTGCTGTGTGACGCCCTTAAACCATTCCTAAAATTGGCTTAGTAATTACTACATCCTGCGTATAAAATCAACCTAATGATGACAGTAAACCTTTTACAAAAATCAGCCTAATGATGACTGTAAACCATAACCGGTAATAGTCAGCAAAAGTAAACTTTGTTCACAACTTTTCGTTTAAAATTACTATTACGTAAGTAATATGTACTCGCAGATGTGAGTACATGCCCAACACGGGAAGAGCTTGTATCATGACCTGCTTGTATTGTATTTCTAAATTATTTTGCAAACAAAAATTGTATACAAGCAAATATCAATAATTCAAGGCCCCCGTAAGCGACCGTAAGAGACGGTAGGAATTCTCACTAGTCTTCGGCACTCTCTAATTGTGTCCCACCTCGTAAAATTCAATCAAAAAGATTCGAGCCTTCGTGTAGATTTTGTTTCATAGTCTGAATTTACTTATGTTTTGTAATGCAGGATGGGGAAGGCTTGAAATCTGAATCCAAATTCAATTCTGAGGCCGAGTAAATATGTTCAATTCAAGACTACTCCTGCCCCCTTTATTTCTAATTGGCTTTATATAGGATACGGGTTTCTTTCTCTTGTAGGGATTACTTAATAACACGGTCAATGCATTCATGGCGATGTGTGTCCGCATATACAGATATATGTATTTATATTAAGCTTCAAGCTGACCGACTGGGTACGATGAAAACTAGTGATGAGTGTTTTTTCCCCTCTTCGTATCGGCAGAATCCAACCCTCCAACACAAACAGTACCAACCCTTGTTTGCGCAAGCCCTGCTCGTTTTTGTGGACACATGTCACCTGAATAGCATATGGTGTTGCCAGGCACGAAGTGTGCGTGGTACCTGGGACATTGGCGGTGGTCAATTACATTGGAGGTTTTTTTTTTTTTGGAGGGGAGAGGGAGGGGGGAGGGGAAGGGGCATATGAACGTTAAAGGTGTGTGAAAAGACAGAAGGAAATTAAGGAGTTTTAGGTTTTCTATGTGGCTGATTTGGGCACTGTCTGTCATCAAAGGGAATTGTTTATTAAAACAGAAGCAGATAAACTGTTAGGTCTCGTAGGAGATGTAATGTAACCTTTGATTTCCCAACTCTGATTCAGCGTTGATTTGCCTGTACGGTGAAATCAAAATGAGTTAATCATTGTTGTGGATGTGAGTGGTCATACATGTATTTCATAGTCATATTTAAATATTCGTTTTTATTTTTTTATTGGGGCCCAAAATATATGACCTTTGTCCCAGTGTAGAAATAGTAGTATTAGACTGGCCAAGTGGTTACATGTGAGGTACAAAAACATACTTGTTGTAAGCTTTGTCTATTATGGAAACACATTGTTGACTTGTCTAAGGGCAACAAATACCTAGTTCTGTGGAAATGGTTGAATTGTATGCAGTTGTGTTAATATATGGTAGTGTGTGTATTGTTGCAGGCCGGATCTATTCCTTTTTAATCAATAACAGCCGATGTGATACAGGATCTGAAACTCTATAAATTGTAGTGTACATTGTCGAACAAGATCAAAACTGTATTTGTCAAAGCGGGTTGGGAGCAAGAATGGTTTGGGTATGATTTTTATTTAAGAAAAACTTGTGATGAATTTATTTTGTGATAGTATTTTCCCCTGAATTGTCCACAAAACAAGACGAAACAAAAACTAGTATTAAACAATTATAAACCTAGATATTTTATGGAAGGAAACACTAAAAAAGATGTTTCTAAATGTATTGATAAACTGCTTTTGTGGCCTTTTTTTAATGGGGGGGGGGGTGATATTTGTGAATGTATTAAAAGGCAGGCTATATTCATTTGTCTCTTATTTTTGTTGTTCCGTACAAAACCATTTCTATCCCAACTTTAATTTAGTTTCTTTGTACACAAAACTATCTCTGTATGAGTTTGTTTGCTGATAAAACTTTATCAACCGGCGCTATCGCTCCGTTATTGTTGCCGTGTGTGTTTTCTTTTCTACAATCAATACCTTCAAACATACGAAGAACCCAGCCTCCAGTACGTAACCGCACCTTGTTGCTAGCAATAAAAAAATGCTGGTACCTAAAACTGACAAAGATTATTCTGTTACCAAATAATTTTGGTTGGTTTATATTTTATTATCCCTGGCTAATGGTTTTTTGGTTATGTCCTGAAGAGTTTGTTTTAAACTATCTTTTAAAAGTTTAGTGGGTGAGCAAAGTGCAGATGACTTTTATTGCACTGTTGTTAAAAGGAATAATGGATCATCTGTTTATTGATATAAGCCAACGGTAGACAAGAAGCAACAATCACATCCTGTTTGATTCTTTTTCTTTCTTTATTTCATTAAAAAAAATGTTTTTATTCGGTTTGTGTTTTCGTCACTCAGTTTTTATTTTTCCTTTCTTTTCATTATTTTTTAAGTTTGTTCTTGTGTTGTTACTATTGACTGACATTGTTTAATGGTTGATTGGCCAAATATTAATGAGCCACTCTGGAATTGTAACTGCACATGCACTAAACGATGCTATCTGCACGATCAACATCCTGGATTGAACACGTCCCCCAATGACCAAATGAAACCATAGTGTTTCACAGAACTCGCAAGAAATTGATCTGGCATTATTGGGAGTATAAATAATAAACACTGGAACACTGGTTCTAAAATGATACCCTATATGAGGTACTCACGATTTTACATCAAACAAATGTGAAAGCATCCCAATTGGTATAATGATTATTTAGTTAAAAATCTTGTTGGTTTGTTAGGCATAAGAGAAGCACATGACCTTATTTCCAGAGACAGTCGGTATTTGTTTACTCGTTCATTGGTGAATATCCTCTAATATACCCTTGGAGTAAAAAAGAAATGCTTCTGTAGATCATTCATGTTCTTCCCAGTAAACTGCCGAGGGTAATATTTTGCTATCAAATTGTGGTCTTATTTGACTTGAGTGTAACCTAATCTGGGGGCAATATTTCCCTTTTAACCAGTGTACCCTGGCTGTTTCATCACTAGCTGCTCTCCGTTGTAGTTGTCTACACAGCCATCGCATTCTGATGTTCCATTCTCTCGTTCTTTCTCTCTCTCTCTCTCTCTCTCTTTCCCTTTTCCCTCCCTTTGTTCTGTTCTATTTACCAAGTTGGCTCAGTCAATAGGATGCTGTTTGCGGTCCGAGTGTGGACGCTAACAGTTTGATGGGTTTCTGTACACCACTTGACCGGTGGAATGCCAGTTGGTCTTTGTTGTGTCCACTACTATGCAAATGAAGCTTGCTATATCATTGATGAATTTGAGGAAGATGGGGGAAAACAATTGCAAATTTGGACTGTTTTGGGTTACCCCGTGTCTTAGCATGCCTATGTGTATATGTATAAGACATGCAGGTGTGTATCATCTATCACCAGTAGTGTATCAAGCAAGGGGAGCTAACTTATAGCCAGGATTTCATTTCATGTAAACCGTTACATGAAAGTTTCTGTTGAATCAGGATACTACATACACTTCCCCTATGGATTAACTGCTGATGGGTTCAAGGCTAGATTAATGAATGCTGGAAATCTAAGAGAAAATGTAAGAGAAGTATCTATCAGGGGTAAAGTACAGTGCAAGTCGTTTGACTTTTATACTAATCCAAACACAACTGCAGGTTCCCTAACAATGAAGAGTATTACGTAGGCGGTACATTTTCTGATCTATTGGGGAAACAAATTTGGTACCCTAATTTATGGACCTACATTGTACGGTACTACCCTGCCAGGCTGTTTACATGTACATGGTTAACACATTTTCTCTAACCAGTGGCTTCATATTACCAAACAGTGTGGTCATAACACTTACAAACTGACCCCTTACTTGATTAGCTGTGTATTGAAATATATGCCACAATGGCACTATATGTGTAAGTTACTGAGAAATCTGAGAAAGCCCGAGGGATTATATAGCAATACACATTTTGACCTAAGAGATTTTGCTACCTTGTATACATGTATAAAACCATGTTATTGGTTTTTTTGCTATTTTTATGATGCCCTACAAATCTGATTCTGAGAAACCGAGTACAGCACTGCCTGTACAGTTTCTCAGTTGCTGTTATGACACAAACTACATGTTGACATATTTACACTGTACATGTATAGCAGCACATTGCACATCTAACACACACGCACGCACGCACGCACGCACACACACAAGTCATAACAGTACAACAACAAACATAAGAAACTGTACAGGCTGTGTAGCCCTATTTTCCCTCGATCAGATTTAAAAAAGAAAACCCCCAAACAAATTCAGTGTTATAAATTTCTTATCTGTTTTCTCTGTAAATAATAGTCACAGCAATTTTGTTCAATCATGATCAAGTTTTTGATGATTGTGATTCGCCAACAATTTGATAGTTTTGAAAGTTTGCGATATTGCTGATCACCAGAGAGAAGAAGCATCGCAAGATACGATAGTATCAAGGCATCTCCCAAGCTCACGTCCTGTTTACCCTGACCATGGTGTTCCCTTCCGGGAACACTAAGTCGTAATACACTGCACATTAAAACATTTCATCTCCCCATGATACACTCACAATAACAGGAAGACCTCCCCCCCTCCTCCGATAATTTTTAGCTTTGTATCTAAAGCATGTTACGTTACAAATTGTTCCATTCAATATAAGCTACGACGGTGTAGAATTGTAAATGTAGTATTCATGAAAGAGCAAGGATGTGTTTAATTTAAGATTTCTGTACCCTCTATCCCCACAGGAAGATATCGAATTTCCCGAAGTTCCCTTGAGATCCATTCAATGTTAAAAATATCAATCTATCTGTATTGTTCCCCCCCCCCTTCCCCCTCCCCCATTGAGTACTGTGTACATGTAGTTCTACGGGGTGTACGTGTACAGTACATCCATCCTGTACATGTGGGGAACAGACATGGAATATAAAGGCTGGACTTAATTTGGTGAAACTTTATCCTGTGAAAATGTTATACAAAGACTGTGAAGCCATAATTGATTCACTATTTCATTCTCAATTCAGAACACCGTTGATGATGATCTGAATAAAGCATGAAATATCAGTAGACCCCTAGGTTTTTGGAACATTCCCAAAATGGAGAGAAAATCCTTGATTTGCCAACTTACCATGGCAATATTGTTGAGTTAGCAGGCTGTTCTGAGTGCTGGGTAAAATTGATTTTATAAAATGATAGAAGTCCAATGGAAATCCCCTCAATGTAAAACATTGCACACTTTTGTGCATTATCTTAGCATGGAGGTAATTTTGGGTTTAGGTTACTTTCGGGTATAAAAAGTGCATGCATATTAACACTGCTGATTTGATTGTTTGTAATAGGGCACTAAATACTTTGCAGTTTAGAGATCAACATTAGAGAGAACCAACATAAATGACTGTTAAAATTGACTCTTGCTGTCAATCTTGTTTACAATTATAAATCTAATGCAGTTTAAAGGAGTACTGTCCAATTTCAGACCGATTTCACCTTGAGAAAGAATTTAAAACATTGAGTTGATGATTTTGTACGTTTGAGCATATATGCACTTAGCTTTTAAATATAAACATCCATCCGCGGATAGTTAGATTATTAAAAAAGAATTACTGCTGCCAGCCACTTATCAATTCTACATTATTATTATTTCTAGAGGTGAAATCGGTCTGAAATTGGACTGTACATCTTTATATCAACTCATAGTATAGGCCTACATGTAGTTGCCAAGGCTGATTCAATAGATCACCGAAATGATTGTATGCGAAATCAAGCAATATTTTGTTTTCATCCTCCCTCAGTCATGTATTGTTTGTGGTTCAAGTGTTTATTTATTTTCAGTTCCTCAACAATAACATTGGCATGCAAGGCTGTTTATTTACGCCCCTGCACAACAAAAATTATTTACTGTTGTCATGAAATGTAGTCTGACTTTGCCTAGTGTGCCTAGTTACTTTTTTTTGGGTGGGGGTGGGGGGGCTATGTAGGAGATTTTTTCCATGTTGGAAACATTCAGTAAGATAGTGGCACTGGTTTACTTATTGTAATTTAATAGTATGGTATAGCTATTTGTGCAGCTGTATTGTTTACACAATGTATTTGTTGTCAAATTGTGTCACTTTTATTTGTTAAAAATCAACCTGTAAGTTCAATATTAAAATTAGCAACAACGTAAATTATAATAAATGTTGGTGTTGAATGCTTGTTTTATACAACCTTGTTAGAATTGTTGGTGGTTAACTAAGAAAAAAAATGCGCTAGCTTTTAGATGTGCCCTAAATGGAAAGCCACACATTAATAGGAAATCCACAGACAAAATGAAAACATACAAAATGAAAATGAAAGCAAGTTTTATTAATTGATAGAACTTTTGATAATGATGGAATATTGTTTTATCCAATCCGAAAGGCAGCTACGAAGCATTTCTTTTCATTTTGATATTTTCTTTTCTTATTACCATGGTGGTTTTTCTCATACTTTACGTCTTTACTAGCATCAACATGTAATGAGATCTGGTGTCAAAAACAAACAGATGGTATACATCCCTGAAAATAGAAACAATTTGTCGTGTTAACTTTTAGTAATTTTTATTGAACGAGGATTGGCTCGGTTGACGATTAACGATTGTACGAATGAGTAGCAATCAATACGAGCCAATAGAAAGATGGAAATTTGTAATCCAAGTGTGCATGCCGTGGACTAACACATGTGGAAGCATTCTCCTAAAAAAACTTGAAATGAAAGCGAAATAAAAACCCGGAAACAGATGGTATTTTGTCATAGATATCAGAGGGAAAGAATGAGCTATTTAATTACCATGGTGTTGAATTGTCACACGTCTGACAAAGTGCGCATATTTTTGTAATTGATTCGACACAAGTGTCGGACAAGTTTAATATTTGAAGAAAAAATCTAGATCGAGCTGTCGTAAGTGAATCACATCCGTAAAAAAAAGTACAGGCAAACCTACGAATAGATGGAACAAGTACAGAACAGTGGATGAACTGAGTTTGATTATACATTACTTTTACAGCAACTGGCATTTTTATTCCAAAGATTAAGCTGGCTTTGTTTATAGTTCTCATACTTTACTGAAAGAAATTAACACACACACAATTTTAATGAATGCAACTAATGAGAGAAACCTCGCTGCTTATTTCAAGGAAAATATTGTAAACCATAATAAACTTCAGATAATTTTTGGGGAAAAAATGCCAGTCAGTTTTATGTATTGATGTAAAAAGAAACCTCGATTGAAACTGATAAATTAAAAGTGGAAATAAGTAGTTGTGTTGGGTAGTGGGAGGCACTCAAATATCCAGCTGTTTTTGTCTATGATGCCAAAGTACAACATCGAGTACCTGGTCGTTTCTCTTGTGATAATGGCACTGCCCTAAAAATATTAGGAAAAGTCAGTTAAATGAAACATTTCTCCCTGGTCTACTAATACTTAAATTGAAGTAAAACTAGTAAATCAACTGGACGAGAAATGGCACTTCAAACCGGATAATTAATTACGGTAGTCCCAATTTTGAAAAGTCTGATATTGTAATACACAACACATACTATATTATACTACATATGCAAGTAAAATTAACTGTTTACTTGTTTACAATTTGTGAACTGACCGTTGGAAACGAGTGAGTCAGAAGTTGCAAGTGCTTGTTTTGAGATATATCTTCCAATACACGGGTGACGAGTGAGAAATTGATTTTTCGTTTTCATCAGAAATGTTTGGGGAATCCAGAAAAATATCCAGAAGATATTACTAAATCAGACATTTCTGGACCCCGTCAAGCCCACACAGTAGCAAAAGGCCTAAAAGAATTACTCGTTCCTTCAGAAGCCCTATGTATATAATTCATGTGTTAATGCAATAAGTACAGAACAACAACTTTAAAAAAAAAACTTTGAACAATGTAGATTTACAATATCAATATTACTTGTAGAATGAAATGTATTATTTTTATCAGTTTTTGTGTATCCTAATAAAAGTACAGGTTTTCAATGAGCTTTTTAAGGTATACAGTACTCCAGATTTGTGGGTTTGTTTTAGGTACAAGTATATAAATAGCCAAACTAGGGTAGTTGGGGGATGAGAGGCTAGTGGCAGATAATAATGTGAACTACAATAATTTGCAAGGTCTTAGATAAATAGAGAAGTGCACAGTTACCGTATTGTCAAACTGTACCCACATCCAGAAATACATAGTAGATCATCACAAGGATGACGCCATTGATAACCCTGAATTAATCTTGCGAAGAGGATGGGGCGAAGGGAGGAGGCATGTAGTCGGGGGAATCTAGATGAAAATCCCCATAAAATATGTGCCTTTAGGGGCATTTAGTTGGCTGCTGTATGTATTGGTGTTTTGTACAGTCGTGATGGCAGGTATACTACTGTGTGTTCTTGTTCTTATGTGTTTTGTCATTGTTGTTTGCACAATTGCTTCTAATGCACACAACTCTGTTCAAATTTGGGTTCGTGTGGGCCGGAGTTTGCATGACTTTAACAGGGTAGTGTTATTGGTTTCGTCAACTGGCTTCGCTTTTTGAGGAAGATTTAAAGGGCACTTATGGAGTGTGCAGTCCTGTTTTTAATGTTTTTTTATAGTGTTTTATAGGTGGGGGGAGGAAAAGGGGAAGGTTGGCATTGGGGGAAGGTTGGCATTGGGAGAAGGTTGGCATGGGGGGGGG
>JAVCKS010000801.1:4729-15204 GCA_032273685.1 Pteraster tesselatus | reverse complement strand
AATTTGTTTTATTTTCGTAGTCGTCCTTCGTGATACCCATAACTGTCATGATCGCATGCTACAGCAGCGTCTACCGAAACATGAAGAAAGGCCACGAGGAGATCGATGACAATACTGCCACCGCCGGTGACACCGATTACGTCCCTATGACCAGAGGCCGAGATTGGCATGGCCAGCAGCAATTCACAAACGTACGGCGAGAACATTTTGTTACTTCATTTTCCGCAACGCCCGGGCGCTAATGATTGATTATTGGTTGTTTTCGTAATGGTTGTTGTCGAGGCTTCCCAGCAAACATGGAGCCTGAAATATCCGATTCATCATTTTGAAAAATAGCCCTGGGAAACTTCAAAGTAACTAACGTACGTACCACACAACTTGAGCGATGTTAGATACTCACAATGGCGTACAATACACTCTAACGGCGCAATGCAGTCAACCACTACAAACTTCCCGCCAAAATGGTTGCACACGTGTATTGCAGGTTGTCGTCTGGTCGCGGTTTGTATACAAGTAGCAAGATTGGCATGCCAGTTATGTTACGAAGTTATGTAGGTAATGTCACATTAAAATGATTTCTTACCGATATTTTTCGTCTCCTATCCCAGCTCGGAATTGCCCTCGTTTTTATCTTCCTCATCACGTGGTCTCCCTTCGCCGTCCTGTTCATCTGGGGTGCCGTCGGCGACGCGGCTCTGGTCCCACCGTTTCTGACCAACGCCGCGCCGCTCGCTGCCAAATTCTCCCCCGCGCTCAACTCTCTGGCGCTGGTGATTTTCATCAAGAGGTTTCGAAAATTATCCCGGGACATCCTTCTCTGTAGCCGACCGAGCGACGTGCAGACCGATTAGATGACGCCCTCTACGACGAAAAGTCCAACATTACGGGGCGAGCCGAAGCGTGGATAAATTTTGCGAGCAAGTCATTCGTCTTTGTCAAAATAGTTTTGTGTGTATGTGTGACGTGTGTGTGTAGAACAAAATTAATTGGCAAATATGGCAAAATGTACGCCCTTCGTTCCAAAATATAGCACAACGCGAGTATGTATTTAGACACAAGGTTTTGTCACCCGACCGTGAGTTCTGTTGCCAATCCAAAGGGGAAATTAAACAGCAGCTCTTCGCACGAAACAACTTCGATCTAAACGATCCAGATTCAGAAACTGGCTTTACGTCATCTGTTTACCGAGTTTACGATTATAAAGTTTGTGTGAAAGAGGTGCGAGATCCATTCAACATCACGTAAGATGAGGGCTGTTGTCGTTTATCATTGATCTCTAAAGGAAAATTGAAGCCCGCAAATTTTGAACCGGCCGCCATATTAGTAGAGATGTCAAAACCTGGAGATACTGACAATGTGCACACATAATACACAGACGTGAAACATATTATGCCCATGATTTGACAAAGCCTAAGTAAATTGTAAAGTGCTCCTGATTTGAGCGTTGTACTATGTGGTTTTGGAGATATGACAAGTTCAAAACTTAAAAGCGTGCATAGGATCAAAGGCAAGCACTTGCAGGGCTCGGATGAGGAGCACTTTACATTTTACACGTTGTATATTTTTTCGTTTGTTTGCCGCCGTACCTGCATACCGCGTGTGGCGGTCTCAGGAGTCCAGTGTGCTTAGAGATCCAGATGACTACACCGGGCATTATCTGCGCATAACGTCGCACGACGTGTTTTACCATGTTTGGTATTCTGGATCTCTGAGCACCCTGGACTCCTAAGACCGCCACCCCGGCAAGCAAAAGCAATGATTGACAGCAAGTTTAGTAATATGACAAGGCAAAATGCCAAAACGTGTGAAAATCTGACTTTACTAATAACCAAATCCGGCTTATACCCGGAGTCGACTACCTCACCGTGATTGCGTACAATTGCGACGGTAACAAAACCACCCAACAGTAATATGTCTTATACTTCACCGCACGATCATTTCATATGGTTTATTTCATCGTGACGTCAGAACCACAACTTTTCGCTTATTCAGACAAGTAGTACAACATTATCACATTATCACTTGCAACAACAGTCAGACACTGTGCTTTTTTTGGCTTAGAAGTAGTAAGGAATTAACTATGTACATTATGGGGGATTCATATACACGTATATTACAGTGCACCTTATTAAACAGTTAGAATACTGTAGAAGCTGATATTTTCGCGTAAAGATATTTCCGCGAATGACAGGCTAAGAGACATTATTTTTCGCGAGTCCTTGCTTTCGCGAATGACACCTCTGCTGTACTTCCGTATGATGAGGTGGCAATATTTTCGCGTGTTGTTAAATTCGCGATAATATGCAATTCGCGAAATTCGCGAAAATAAAACCCTCGCGAAAATAACAGCTTACACAGTACCCTACAAGGAGTGTGTCTGGGGGTGCATGTTGACGATTGCTGCTGACTACATTCGGTTTGAAAGTACAGTAATTACTCGATATAGCGAAAACCGTTCGTAATAAACGACAGCATTCACAATGAACACATTACGAAACCTAACAGTACAGGTTTATAAAAGAGCATTGATTTATCTTTACAACGAAGTGCATGGTTTATTCGGTGCCTAAGGCCATTAAAAAAAAAAACATGTTTAGCGTCCTGCCTTTTTAAAAATATAAAAAATAGGAGAAGGCGGCCCTTTTTCTTTCTTTTTTTAAAAATGGCCGCCATTTTTTTTTAATGGCCGCTACTTGGAATCGGGAAGTGACATATCGGGTTTGTATGGGCAAGATACAACAGAAAATAAGGCCAAAATGATTATAGACTCCTAAAAATATCAAATATTCATTGTTTCTTTCTTTTCCAAAAAAAGAAGAAAAAAAAAAGGAAGCGGGCGGGGACGCTAAACATGATTTTTGTTTAAATGGCCTAATTCGCTGTCAAGGTAAGGTAAGGTACAGCCAAATATACCGATACAAAGAGCACTGTTATAACGATATTCTTTTACAACGAGAACATTCAGACCACATAGTGTGCTGGGAGCGAAGTATATTCGCTGTATATAAGGAACAGTTAACTCCCAATATAAAGAACACTGTTATAACAAGATCTCGTTTATAACGAAGACATTTTATAACGAAGACATTTTAAAACTATTTTATTGTTTCTTTTGTAAAGTGCCGGCCAAAATATACCGCCCTCTATACTCTGGCGTCATTTATTTTGAAGTTGCCAATCAGTTGAATGCGTGATGTCAGAGTACGCGTTATTGATATAACAAGCTGTATATAGTCCGTGAAGTCACCATTTGAGCACGTGTTCAACCGGTTGGCAAATTCGGGGAAAAAACGCTATTAAATTCAACGAATTTAACCAGCAGAAAATAATTTTCTGAATTATAAAATCATTATTTCTATGAAAATTTAATATATATATTAATAAACGGGATAAAAAGGGCTTAAATTTCGTCGAAATAATTATGTTTACGAGTCGTGTGACTATATTTGGTCATTGGCTCACTTTAAGTTTATTAATAAGATTATGGAATGAACGAAAATACAACAAAGTAGCTCTTTCAATATCGGTATTAAATTGGTAAAATTTGCAGTAGAGAAAACTGTAATCAAACTCACTTTAGGTCGCAATCAAATCCAATTTTGGCCGTAAATGTTTGTCATTGATTCAAAACGTCGGATTTTAATCATGACTTAAAGGCCTATCGTCCCTCTCCAGTTATAGTTCTTGAATTAACGCCGGGTGGGTGGGAAGGTATTTTGAGTTGGGGTGCTTAAGCGGTCCAAATGTCATTGGCGCCTATTTCATATGCAGGGCAATGGGCTGGTTTTGTTGAACCATGGTTGCACTTACTATACACACATTCTACAGATTGCTGTTATTGAATAAAACTTTACTCTCTGCGAAAGAGTCCCAAACACCGACCCCAATGACTAACACCTGCCTGCCGCTAGGCGGCGCTACAGCTCCCATCAGCCCCTTCCCGGGCCACACTTTAACACTACGCTTTCCGATTTCAAACCGATTACACCTTAAGAAAATAATCTAAAAATGTTGAATTAAAAACATGGCAGGCAGATAAGCAGATCAAGGGTTTTGCTAATGTACTGTGTATGTGTAAGATACCAAACCGTTAAACCGATTTGAGTATGACCCTTAAGTGAATTCGATTACAACGAGGTTAACTTCTAATCATTACTCTTCACTCGTATTTTCGATTTCTGTGGCTGTACATTTCCATGAACAGTCAGGAGAGAGAGGAAAAAAAGAACCACAAATAAAATGCATAGTTTTAATACTGCGAAAGAAAGAAAAAAAAAGAAACATTTACATGTCAAAATGTTTTCAAAGTGTACAATGATTTTCTTTTTTACTGTTTTTAATCACATCGATATATTATAATATATCTGGTTTAGCCCTAATTCAAGTTCTACTATTATTTGTTTCTTACGCTATTATTTACATTTGAGAATCAATTTATATATATACACACTAGTATAGGTTTAACCCAGTAAATTATATATTTAGACACTCAAAAATAAAAACAGGAAAAAATGCAGAACAGACCAGACACTTCTCAACGTTTCGACCAATTTGCACTCTTAATGCTCAGGGTACTGTGTTGTAGACTTTGGAACTGAAGGGCTGGGTTCGCTATTTTTCCATTCAATACAATTTGATCTTATTTTATCTTTCCCTCTCTAATGTTCTCTTCCAGATGGAAAACCACAACATTCGTTGAGTCAATACTACTATTTGTTTTGTAAGGGGGAAGCTTGGGGGGGGGGGGGGGGCTAAGGAAATAAAATCATGGAATTGCTGGTGACAAAATGGCGTTTGTTCCGCCCATTTTCGTCGTCCCTCGGAGAAAATACACCGATCTGCCTTTAAGAGAAAATATTATATCGAAAAATATGGTCCTCGTCCGTCGAAACCTTTTTGCACATTCCAGTATGGCCTCGATTATTTTATCACTTGCTCGTCAACAAACAATTCACAACAACTCCCATTTCAAAATAACCTCTTTGTACAACCCTCTTTTCACTGATACATTATTTCACAATTCAGCAAAGTTTAAATAAAAAATGAAAAGGACACTACGAGAAAATGCGAATATTCTAAATACACACGTAATAATTATAGTATACATCATTTGCATATTATGTTAATATATGAATAATTACACAAAATTACCATATTTATTCGTTTTTAATAGTAACATTGCACGTGAATATTCAGCAGTACTGTACACCGGTTCGCCGCAGAGGGCGCTCTTCCGTGTGACCAATTTTTATTACTTTCTTATTTTGCATTTTATTTTTTGTTCCTCGTCTGGACAAAGTGCATTTTAAATATTATTATTATTATTATTTTTTAAACAGAGGATTTCACTTCGAAATCACTTGGGATTGCAACATTTACATCAAACAGCTTTGGTTTTGGGTTGAGCTACATGTTAATGTCTGCACAGGTGTGTTCAAGCTAAAGCCCGTGGTGTGTGAATGCACGTTATCTTTCGACCGTCAGAACTAACGCAACACAACTCCGTGGTCCTATTATTAACCTTACAAGAAACCTAATGTACCTTTTGCAGCTACAATAATTTTGAAAGATTTTTGAACAAACCTATACAAAATTTATTCTGACCGTGGGTGAAGAAGTACATACACGATTGTTATCAATTCGTGCAGGGAAAGTAAAACGTTTGACAATTTACAACATTGTTCTCCACGTACGTTGAATAAAAAATCACAATGTCATCTTTACAACCTTTAGGAGCTCCAACATGGCCTGTCCCACCAAGGCAACTCAGCACATCGTTAGCTTATTGTAGTAGTAGTACTAGTTGTGGTACTAGTAGCACCTAATACTTCACGTTATAATTACCCGATTTGATCTACTTTATGGAAAACTCATTTATTACAAATTGAATGAAAGTGTGACTATAACTAGTCAGTTATATTTAGTTATATTTCTTATCCTCCGCGAGTTGGCAGTTGCTACAGTTATAGCCTACCACTAGGGTCTATATCGTATCCTTCGAGTGAAGGTAGTTGATACACAGTTATAGCCTACCACTAGGGTCTGTATCGCATTCTTCGAGAGAAGCTGGTTAATACAGTTATAGCCTACCACTAGGGTCTGTATCGCATCCTTCGAGAGAAGCTGGTTAATACAGTTATAGCCTACCACTAGGGTCTGTATCGCATCCTTCGAGAGAAGGTGGTTAATACAGTTATAGCCTACCACTAGGGTCTGTATCGCATTCTTCGAGAGAAGGTGGTTGCTACAGTTGTAGCCTACCATTACTGCAATTTTTTTTTTTAACAGCCTTCAGATAAACGCTACCAAAGCCATCCTTGTCCAATGGATGAATTAAAAATCTCAATATTCTTTAGTTTTGTCGTACTATAACAAAATGTACAAATTTGAATTGTAGACATTGAACGCCACACTAATTATTACTCGTTTTCACCGGCACACATTATGACTATTGCACATTGGGTCCGCTGACCCATACATACTGCCCTCTTGTGGTGGAGCATTTACAGACACAGAGAGTGGGATGGGGGGAGGGGGAATAGGGTTGTGTCATTTTTAATCAGAGCTTCATTTCAACTTGACGTCATGACTTGTAGCCGGGAAAAAAACTAAAATTATGGATTTTATATGGCCAATAAAAACATTTCTGAAAATTGTCCTTAAAAATGAAAAGAAGGGTAGGATAAACAGATTTTATTTTCTAGATGGCCGGAATGTAATGGCCTATCTAGTCCACACTTACATAACCTCGACCGTTGATCACCCATCTGTATAAGTTGTTCGGCTAAAAAACGTTTGGCAGTTTTGAATTCTCTGCGGCTGGAACGTTTCACATTCTGAAGGGTACGTCCGTGATGGGTGCGGACTTGAGTGCGTTGAAGCATGACTGACACACCCGGACCGGCTTGGTGATGCGCATGTGTTGGATTTCAGACTCGAATCGACTGCACCTACGACATGGAAAAACATGATTAGAAAAATTATATTGCATTATTATTAATAATAATAGGAACTTGCCTCTAAGCGCTTGGAAAAAACAGAAATCTTTTCTTTCAATGGAATTTGATCTTATTTTATCTTTTCCTCTCCACTGTTCCCTTCTAAATGGAAAACCACAACATTCGTCGAGTCAATACTACTATTTGTTTTGTAAGGGGGAAGGGGCTAGGGAAATAAAATCATGGAACTGCTGGTGACTAAATGGCATTTGTTTCGGCCGTTTTCGCCGTCCCTTGGACAAAATACACCGATCTGCAACCCCAACCCGAACCCCTAACCCCAACCCCCAACACTACCACATTTACTTACTTTGAGCAGAAAAGCTTGCCGCAGTTCCGACAATGGTGGCGCCGCTCGGCGAACGTGAACTTGACCCCGCATGCGGAGCAGGTATCGCTGCTCTCGTCTTTGACCCAGTGGTCGGTCATCATCTTGCCCGGCTGGTCGGCCACCGACCAGCTGAACACGCGCCCTCGCTCGTCGCCGACGTACACCTTCAACAAGTCCCTAGATGGAGGGTAGGAAAAAACCCCAATCAAACATGACAATAAAACACGCACAGTGAAGAGGATCATCCACGAACTCATCATCCCCCACTGCCTCCGGAGGGGGTCGAAGCATACAGACGTAGCAGGTGCACACATTAAATATATCCAAACGACAATATCTGTGGTAAAACCTCAGGGGTCACAGTGCGGACAAAGGAAGTTGGAAGGGTGCTGACATTTGTTTTATTTTTACAGTTTTATTTCGTGGCAATTATGACAATATTTGACCCCCCCTTGGGACCCCGGAGGTCACGACCCCTACTATGAAAACCTCTGATCTAGAATATTGTTAGGCCGTGTGTTGTATCAGCAGCATTATGTATAAATGTAGTACACCACGGCGGTGAGTGTTTTCTACAACCCATTCTTCGTCTTACTTTGATATAGCCAGGGCTGTCACGGCTGCCGGTTGTACGTTATCCCTCCGCTCGAACGCCGTGTGCATGGTCAGTTTGCTGCGGAACACCAGCTGTGTCTGCCACTTGAAACCTGTAGGAGTTACCAACGGGGGAACCGGCTATCTTACGGAGCTAAACCTCTTGAGCTAAATATTCGGCAATGCTGGTCTCATTAATACAGACTGGGTTCTTTAAGACTGTTGGAACAGCTAGAGTCTTTAGGACTACTGAATTTGAATACTGCAGCTCGAGTCTTGTATTAAGACTACCACATTTGAAAAACTTGAGTCTTGAGAGAACTGAATTTCAGGCTAGTCTGGAGACTATTGTACATAGGCGAGTAAATTCGCCAATGGGTCTAGGATAAGACTAGCGCACTGTCGAGTATACTCGCCAATGGTAGTAAACGGTGACCTGTAAAACCCTGGTCTTGCCTTCCCATGACTGCTTCACCAACCTGGCTTGAGTTTGTTCCGATGCGAGGCTGACGTCCTCTCCTGCTCCCCTCCTACCTCCTCCTCGTACTTGTCAAAGTCGCTCTCGGACAGCACGACATACTCGCCCCTCAGCATGGGGCTGGGCGGGGACGCCACCACGCCCCCGCCGATGCCCCCCGGGCGGCTATCGGTCGAGTCGACGCCGCGGTTACCGTTGATGAAGTCGACGGCCTCGTCTTCTCCCGTCGTCAGACTCGTGCGATCGCTGCTGCTCCAGTCCGCGTCCGGCGTGGGCGTGTCCTTGTCCAACGTGCCCCCCCCGGGCTGCGTCAGCGTGATCCCCGGGCGGTTGTCGACGTCGACGAAGGGGAGGCTGTCCGGCCGCCAGCCCCGCCCGCTCTCCGGGTTTAACCGGGCGGTGGGGCAGTCCGGCGTCTCGGGCGGCGGCTCCTGGAATCCGCCAATGCCGCCGCCGTTCCCGGAGTCCTCCGGGCTCGAGTCCTCTTCCGACATGATTTTCACGTCCCGCGTGGTCGCTGCCGTCGTCGACGACGTGATCGGTTCGTCGTTGAGGGCGCTGCTGAAACTCTGGCTGTCCTCCGATTGGCTCTCCTCGAAGTCGTCGGCGGGTTTCACCTTGAGGGGCTCGACGTCTTGGAGGATGTTAGAGGTTGAGGAACATTTGGAGTTGGACACGTCGGGGACTTGGACGTATTCAACACTCCACATCTGGGGAAGAGGGAAGAGTTACAACCACTGGCTCCTAAACTTTGCAGCCCCAGACCCCAGACTATGAGGTGGCTGAAGCACGCACGCACACACAAAGATATCTAGAAAACATCTCGCGTCCCCATTGGTGTCTCGAAACCCCCCCGGTTCCGAAAAAGAAAAGGTTACCGATATCTACACCTAGTCTTGTTTCAAGCCTCTCCTGTGACAGTAAACTTACCCTGACGACGCCCTCGCTTGACCCAGTCATGATAACGTTCTGCGGGTCCCACTCGACTATCTACAGAGGTGGGATTAATCCAAGCAAAACGATGGGTCAGAGGGCATACAAACCCCAGATAGGGGACAGTAATTCATATCATTCTGGGAAATGACCTCTCAAGGTTAAATATCAGGGGTCAGAGGTCATCAGTTTTCAGGGTGGGGTGTAAAAATAATTAAACAAGAAAGTAAGCTATGTAAGGGGAAATATTAGATTTTGTCATTTCTGAATTCGGGGGAACTAAAGATTTCTAATAGTATATAAAACTATAAAACAGAAAATATTACTTGCTGTGATGACCTAGAGTTGAAATGTTAAAATTACAGTGACCTGCCATTTCGATCCTAGCAGAATCTTTCTGAAAGGCTAAAATCACTTGAGGTTTATATAAAACACTTGAGGTTACGACAATCAGTACGCACATGCCTGAGCTTGCAAGACATAAGTTCTACCATAGAGAATACAAAACTAAAATTTGAGGAAAATGTTGAAATAATGCAACACAGCGTATTTTATTTTATTTTAGTTTAGGGGGTTTGTTTGGGGAGGTGGTAGTCACTTGTCTGTACTACAAACGCTCGTACCTCTGACATTGCACAGCACAGGATCCTCTGATCGCGACCGGTAGACGTGTTGACACTGGCGACCGGGTCGCCGTTAATGCTCCACAGGTACAGGAACGCACCGGCACATGTCGCAATGTCACCCTGCGATGTCGAAACACCAATGAAGAATTAGTTTCGGTTTGTAGATGTTTTCATTTTAACCAAAGTAAAAAAAAAAAAAAACAATTGGGCGACGAAAACAAATTCTATGGATACCAGTTAGTGCTGCTTATACTGTACGCAAATAACCGGTTCTCACTAGCCTCATTCTGAAATGAGCGCGCCGCGGCAACAGGGGGACTCACCGTGAGGCTATTGATAGCGACGGCGGACACGGCGGCGCCGAGGTCGCGGAGTTGTCGAACGAAGATGAGCTGGTTCAGATCCCAGATGAGACACGTCTGATCTCTGGAGCCGCTGACGATGATGTTGTAGGACGTTGACACGGCGATGCACGTCACTGCATCATTGTGGCCATAGAGGGCCTGGAAGGGGGG
>JAVCKS010000779.1:4003-14382 GCA_032273685.1 Pteraster tesselatus | reverse complement strand
AGGTATATGGTTGCCAATGGGAAGAGGTATATGGTTGCCAATGGGAAGAGGTATATGGTTGCCAATGGGAAGAGGTACATGGTTGCCGATGGGAAGAGGTACATGGTTGCCAATGGGAAGAGGTACATGGTTGCCGATGGGAAGAGGTACATGGTTGCCAATGGGAAGAGGTACGTGGTTGCTAATGGGAAGAGGTATATGGTTGCCAATGGGAAGAGGTATATGGTTGTCAATGGGAAGAGGTATATGGTTGCCAATGGGAATAGGTATATGATTGCCAATGGGAATAGGTATATGGTTGCCAATGGGAATAGGTATATGGTTGCCAATGGAAAGAGGTATGGTTGCCAATGGGAATAGGTATATGGTTGACAATAGGGACAAATTTTGCCAGGAACCACCACCATATGAGATTCTCATGGGATTCCCTTGGAGACCCCATGAGATTCCCATAAGGAAAAGTCTATGTCATAACACCTATGTGCTACCTGAAATGGGAGCCTCAACAAAGAGTTCTCTCCGTGCTTCGATGGGGCCCGAGTCATCATTCTGCACCCACGCCTTCATTAGGTACACACCGGCATCAGAGAACACGTGGGGCCGAGCACCCGGGGTCGGGTTGGCAATCCCAGTGGCATCCCCAAAGTCAAAGCTGTACACTGCCCCATCGGAGCCAGCCTCTAATGACGTCTGCACAGTGGTTTCTTTGAAAACCTCAATGAAACCTGCAGATAATGTCCAGTTTGTTTAAACACACTCTCTCACGATGAATACAATTTATCACGGTTAATGATCACTTTACATTAGACAGCTTCATAAATTTCTATACCGACAGCAAAATTTACCTCCAAGTTATTTAACATCCACACAATCTTAACTGTTTAGGATAAATTTATAAAATATGTTCGCAAACATAGGTATAGTTTATACAGACGTAAAAATGTGTGACAGGCAAACAGTTATATAACATTTTGTTTGATCGAGAGACCTTACAGCACTGACATTGAGTATATCACCAAAAACCTGGAATTAACTACCAAGCACAAAACTTAACAAACTGGTTTATATAAACACAATATTTTTATGAATAATGTATGCCTATAGCACACATGCAGCTACAAGTACAACAGTCACATTCTATAGTTTGTAAAGTTACTTTTTTTGTACTTGAATAGCTACTCCAACACTCACAGAATTCAAAATTCAAGCACCTCATGTAAATAAGGTGCTTAACCGTAGAATACCCCACCACTTGCCATTTTAAGACTGGTCTGATACCGCTGTGATTGATATCATTATAAAGAAGTCTGGGTACAAGGGTATTTTTAAAAAATGGATGTGGTGGTGGTGGTGGGGTATCCTATGGGGGTTTTATATTTACGTTTAGAAACCGTACTACTTAATTTTTCCCACGTACCCGGATCTACTATAGCAATACCCTTCACTGATGTTGACGTGCTGTACACGCTACTGTACTCAGTTCCTCCGCATATATCTGTCGGGCTGCCAGCACATCTTAAGTCACATCCAGGCTGCGAGCCATTGCTGTGCGTCCCGACGGCATCTCCGCACAGACACATGAAGCCACGCTGCAAGGCTGCATAGGAGTAGTCCATGGATTTGCACAGTGCCTTGCAGCGTTTGGGGTTGATGCCATCAAAGTCATGGTCACCACCAGCCACGACAAACTCTCTGCGTGACGGGTCCTCTCTGAAACATCCCTCAAATGTTGTATCTTCAGGGAGTTCTATCATTGTCAATGCAGGGGTCACAAGGAACATTAACATTATGAAGTGAAGTCTGGGTACAAGGATAGTTTTTAAGAAAAGGGACGTGGTGGTCGGGTATTCTATACTTACTGTAAAAAAAAACCCACCAGGTACAAAACTTGGAGATGTCGGACTCGGATAAAAATACTTTGACATTTCTTTGAATTTTGTAAAGGTTTGGCCCCTAATGTCTACTAAAGTCAGAGATATTGAATCTCTGTTTTGCAACTCCGACCTCTGCACTTTTTGCCCCTTTTTGGCCGACTGTGGTTTCTTGCTCTGCTGGCACAACAGTGGGGGTGTGCAGCTCAATACGTGAGCGATTTTAAACGTGCACCATGCATCTAGCTGAACATAATAATATTCAAATTGCAACCTTTGATAAAAATATAACTAAATCGACAATACAAATACTTAAATAGGCCTAGGCCTAATACAATATTACTGCGGCTAGGCCTAGGTCAAATGTTGAGATACATGATTGAAAATAAATATGGCCGGTCATACTGCGGCCGGACAGGCCCGCCTACTCGGGCCGGGGATGCTGCCTGGGTTCCTCGAAAAACTTTGAAATGTCCGTAAGCCCCGTGGCCGTGCAATTAACGGCTAGCTATTTAACTAGTACTGAATATAAACTGCTAAGCTAAGGCATAGTAAATAGTAAAATGCTAAAAATAGGGTTTATTTATAAATAAAGTAACGATGATTCAGGCCTAAATCCAGATTGCAGTGCCGGTGGCACCACACTAGTGTCTAGTGACAGTTGCAGCAGCATGCGCCCTGTTGCCGAGTGTCCTGCAGTGACTAAATAAACTGTGAAGAGATATATATTGCTTACCGTTCGGACTCACTTGTGCAGAGAATAAAACTAGAAATAAAGTACACACAAATAGATGGTATGTCATGGCAAAATTTCAAATGTAATTTTCTCCATATTGTCGGCGTCCCAAAAATCCAAGCAGCCGCTCACAGAAAATACATTCCCGCAGCGGATTGGCGCATATATTTATCAGAAGAAGTTAGTCAGCACCATGCATGCTAGATAGTAAAGCGCCGTAGGCGCACGGCGCTTCACTATCTTTGGTACATGGTCAGCACGTCACGTGCACTGCACCATGCCATGCATCGTACACACTAAGTAGTTGTGTGTAAAAAAATAGTTCGATAGGCCTACGTGCAGATCGCTAATAAAGGTTTAGAAGTTGGATTTTGTTTAAGCATAATACGGCAAGATTATAGCAGATATGTTTTACAATATCATTATTACAATTAGGGCCTACCTAAGGTAAATAATAACTTGGGGCTACATGTACCGTACCGTACGGACGTACATAAAAATAATGTCATTGTAATACGTCTGCTGCGCGTCACGCGCTCCGTATAGCTCGCGCCCGGGCTCGCGCCAAAAAATCAAGGGAATTTACTCGTATGATGATACTACGTCATCTCAGTGCATTTCAAATTTTCCGGGCTAGGCGGGTATTTGCACGGTCTTCTAAATCGGGCTAACTCAAGCGAAATTCCGCAATAAGCCCGCGGATTACAATATTTGATGGTGGGATTGAGCTCCAAAAGTCCGTTTCCCGCCAACAATGGTACAACCAACAATTTCCTTTACTATAACAAACTGCAAAGGGGTACCCTTTTGACAAAGTTTGTCAACCGGTAAACGTACCCTGCAATATGGGGTGTGTTTATTAGTATATGCTGTCCGCAGTAAGGGGCCTATTATTATTATTTTATGAGGACGCAGATGGCGTATAGGTTCAACATTTGCCTTTAAAAATAAGTAGGGTGTACAAACAATCGGATATGTATTTTGATGAATTGAAAATGCCCGTCCCTCAGCCCCACCGGGAGACCCCATGCATGTCTCTCTCGGAGCCAACTCCTAGCTCCGGATTATAAATACACCCAACCTGTAAAGGATTGACACATCCTTAATGTTTTTACCAGATGTTTAGAGGTACCAAAGGAGTGGCTTGGTATTTTACTACTGGTAGTGCTTGTTGTTCAAAATATTGTCAATTTGCATAAAAAGATATAGACCTTCATAAATAGGTGCGAGTACAGTGTTGAGTAGAGGTTACGGCACTACGCATGTGAGCGTAAGGACACTGGCCTACCAAACAGTTATAAAAAGTTCTGAGACATAAATATTGCACCTAATCTCTGAAATTTGCTATATACCTAAAGAAAATATTTTCTGCCGACGTATATTGCCAAGCGTGCATTATACGTATACATAGGGCCCTCTACCATGCTTTAACGCAACCCGATAGTCGGTGGGAATCGAGCTCATGACTCCCAGATTGTTATATCTGCACTAGAAAGCATTGGGGCCTCCATTGCAGTATTATTTTGATTTCCTAAGATATAACGCGCCAAACCTTTACGAGGGGGTATTTGTGTGGATGATTTCATGTACTAGTAGAACCAGATCGGATAATAACAATCGGCAGAACAGCATGATCAAATGTGTTGACATGTCGACTGGCACTACCTGTATTAGTCGCATCCTTCGGGAGAAAATATCGCAGTTAGGAGTCACGGTTTTAGAGGTCACATGGGAGGAAACCCCCAGTATTGACTGCTGAAAAAAACACAGGGAAGCCCACGAGGTGCTATACGAGACCGACAGCGAATTCACACGTACGTCGGCACCGTCCGGGCTCAGATCCGAGACCGCCGATACACTGAGCGGTGAAGGCGAGGAATTGCCTCTCGGCGACTCGACGTCGCAATGATACACCATGCACCGTGTGGTGTTTCCAAGAAAATCACGAGAGCTTAGAGACCGTGGCCCGCCGGGAGAAACTGATTAGACTTCAGGCAAGATAGGACGTACATAAATCACGTATAATTATTTATTAGAAACAGTCTTGCAACCCAGGGCCTCTTTTAGACAGCGATAACCCATCGACATCAGTTGATACTTTCCGACAGTTTCTTCTTCTTCCAAGTAACATGAATAAATGACTGGCCGATTAGCAGGCATTGCGTGTAACATTATGTTAACTACACTTTGTTGTGACTTTACGGGCGGAAACAATGTTGAAGACGGTTTGAGTTTGGCAAATAAGCAGCCAGTTTTACTGTCACACTTTCGTGTTGAAGCGATTTGAATTCGTTTTCATGCCGGCAGATTCCTTGAGCCTTATGCAAAATTCAGAAAATTATGTCGTTCCCGGCCTTTTTGTAGGCAAATGCACACTTCGTCGTATCAAATTTAGCAGAGTTACTTCTCAAGTAATGTTTTAATTCAAATAGATGCACTTTATGCAATCAGAAAAAGAGAACCACAGACAAATCAAGTTGCCTTGACACGAATTTAGTTGATCGAGGGTATAGAGTAAACGTGAGGACGATTGATCGCAACTTATTTCAACATGCATTTATATTAATCCACCCTCTTACCCTTGTATGACAAAACAACAGAGGGCGCTGTCCAACTACACTACATTCACCCTAGTTAAAACTTAAGAGTTCTTAAACAAGAAAACCTTCATTCGAGTATGATGTTAAAACTACTACAGCGAATGGAGGCTGGGAAAGGGAGGGTGGGAAAGGGAGGGTGGGAAAGGGAGGGTGGGAAAGAAAGGGTGGGGAAGAGAGGGTGGAGAAGGGAGGGTGAGGAAGAAATGGTAAGAAGGAATGGTAGTGTCCAGAATAATTTGTGTACACAAGTATTCATACAATTTTTGTGAAATAAGAAGGGAAGATTTCCATACATTCTTTCTGGTTGCTGCATCAAAACTCGTGTTTCAGCAGTTTTGGGTTAAGGATTGAAGATAAAGGGGGATTTTGTTAAGATACCCGGAACTCTGGCGCTTGCTTACGTACGTACAGCTATATGTGCAAATTGATAATATTATTTCACCTACGAATTGTTTTCTTACGAATTGTCTTACAATTTCCTGTAAAAACATTCGGGTTAGTTTGGTAGCGTACTAAGAGTTAAATATCATCTGAATCTTTTGACACTAATTTGCAAATAATAAAGCTCCAACCTGGCCTGAACCACAGGTGGGTGGATGCGTTTGCCGTTTCATTCGCTTCTTGTTTTAAAAACAGCCTCGAGGGGCGCTGTTGTGAAGAGCTCTACCAGTTTTGGAAAGAGGATGATTTCAAGGCAGCCAAAAGCAATGCAGTACATAACTTCTTGAACAACATCTGTTTGATTAAAATCATTATTTGTCGGTTTCCCTTAAAAGGTAGCATTTTGGCCTCGCACTCACGCGGAAATACCGGTTATTTTGTAGTCCCATGTAATGTACATAATTCACTGTGAGTGTCAAGTTGATACTCAACATGCCAACGATATAAACGTAGAACGGGTGATCTTATCATAACCCATGTTGACGGACCAGAACATTGTACCCAAAACACAGTACGCTATAATAACACGTACATGCCTACATTGTATAGGTTATACACCACTCGGATACCTACCAAACTGGTACACAGTGCTGTTGTGTATAGTAGTACCCGTAGTCGTTCCGGTTGACACAATCGTGTAAATAACTTAGTTAAGCTGTCGTACATTTTATGCTATTGTTATTGTTAATGAATAGTGAAAGTTCAGAGCTTGTTTGTCAGTAGTAGAACCCGAACAACTTAGCCATTCTCAGCAGCAGTACCCTCTTTTTTGTATTAATAACGACAACACTTAGGCCAGAGAAGTCAGCTCAGGCGACGACAGCTGATCTACATGGGAAATTGTGTTGTGGACCAAAACGTCAGAACACCAGCACTGTCTACCGTACCCATACATAGAAACCACAAACCGGTCATCAACACCCGTGACATACACAGTATTAATCGGCGTGGTGGTGGTGGGTGCATTGTTTTCGCCATAAACTTATAAGCAGGGGCCGCACAGGCTAGTAATTTTCACTCGATGGCCGAGATTGACAGCGACGAGGTTGTCCCGCAGCCGCCAGTAGCCAAACCGTGGCACTCGGACGAGGTGGATGCGACCGACTCGCCGCTCTCCCCGACTCTCTCTATCAAGGAATGCAGGTTTGAGATAGACGACACAAGCGACAGCTTCATGATTACTCGTACCACAACTAATCTGTCTGGGAGCACAGAGATTGCCAAGGATGACGACGAGGGTGATCGCTTCAAGATTCTTAAGTACGTGGAGGAAAACATCGTGGGGAAAGACACTTGTTTTCCGGGACCATTCGGAGAGAAGCAAGGTATAGTCATTTTATGAATTTATATATTTTTTATAATTTTTTTTTTAAAAATTAACCTGTTATATTTCATTAAATTCGGTGATCGAATATGGGATAAAGGTTTCTACTTTATCAGTAAAAATGGTGTGAACGTCTTCATTGTTGCCATCGAAATCAGACTTTTTACTCACAATCCTTTACAATATCTTTGCATTGTACTAGAAGGTTTGGTAGCCTAATTATTCTAATATCTTATTTTCATACGACCCGTTTACCGCGAAGAGCGAGCTACTGAACTACCGGTCATTCACCCAGATTAGTCACCAATCCAATTCGGTTTTTTAAATAAAATTTTGTATAAATCTCCACACCTAACGTTAGTTCACTGAAATCGAAAAAAAACACGTCAGTAAAGCACGACCCCGACGCAGCTTTTCTAGAAAGTACACGGATTGCAAGCATTATACTGACTGTGTGGTTCCAGCTCGGTTGGGTGACTGAGCGACCACAGCACGTGCCAATTTACTGCATGGAATTCACTCTACAGAACAACGGTATAATACCTTTACGAGTGGTCACACTGTAAATCTTTTGAACTCGCCGTATGGCACATTGCTATGCTGTAGATGAGATCATTTCTGTAAATTGCTGTGCTGTTCTGCCCTCCAGTCCTGGAGCGAAACATCCCTTGTATTCTTTTTGATCAGACGGCGAGCATCCGAATCGAAAAGGCCTTCAGATTTAACAACTGTGCTTAAAATTGGGGCATTATAATTGCTTAGCCCCTTTCTCCATGCTTAGCCATGCAATGTAGAGGGTCAGTTTCCCAAACGAATGTTCGGAATCGCTGTTCATCGTGCCCGGAAAAGGGGGAGGGGATATTTTAATAATTGACATTTTAAATCTGTCAAAGGTCTCCCTTTAAACGATTTCATTACATGGCTTTCACTGACATGTTGTTTTCTAGCAACAAAACATTTTTGCGAAAGGCTCCGTTTTATTTTTTAGAATGATCCCGTGTCGATGAAGGGCATATCAAACTCGCTGGTCGAATTGTGGTCGAATTTCTGGGTTGAATTATGTGGTTATACTTCACCACCTCCGGCCGTGGCCCTGACCTCCTGAACTGGCAGGATTCTTAGTGCCGATAGTCATGTTTTGGTCATCTTAATTCTGATACTTGAAGGAGTATCCAGAAAAGCTCATCATTCACCCAAAAAATAATGATTTCAGATTGGAATTTGAGAGTTTCCATTCAAGTACAACGTTGTGCGAACGTTGTACATAAAACGTTGTGCAAATGATAATAATATCTAATCAAATAATCACGAGTTTAAATGCTTGACCTTTGATCAGCTTGTTTCGTGCAAAATGGTATCGTAATGACGGAAATTACCGTAAAATGTGATGTAAAATGTAGAGTTTTCCAAAATTTGTTAGGAAACGGCCTCTTTCAAAATAAAAACATTACGTGATTATCATATTGAGCGGAAAGCTGTTTTTTTTAATAAGACAACCCAACGACCCTATACATGCAACTGACTTAAAGATGAACTTGAAACAATGTTTTACCTATTAGCTTTCAAATGAAAGCCAGCCCACGCCAGTCTAGGGCATGAAGCCAATCCATCAAGGCTCACTTACCGATACTTGTGCACGTACATGTATATACTTTTCAGACGTGCGTGATGAACTTTTGGTTCAAAGAATTCTCTATCACGCTCACATACTTCACGCAAATGCGAAATGCGAAGCAAATTCGTCATGGCTGATATTCGCTATGAATATGTCGCCACGTCACGCTATTTTCGCTTCCCATTTCGCATTCGCGTGAACGATGCACCGGTGTTTGGGTAAACGTTTGTGGGACACCACGTTCGTCTGTAAAGATGTCATGGGCAAAATTTGTATTCAATGTGCATTAATGGTCTTTGCTATGTACAAGACAATGTGAGCCCAGATGTGGTTATAATATACATGTATACGCATTTTTTCACCGAAGGCATCAGCAAAGACTATAGCACAAATTATTGGAAACTTACAGTTGCATGCTAGTCATTAGCTATAGGACTATATATAACGCCTAATATTTACAACACATTATTTTATTTCGGCATGATGAATGATGATACAGTGATTTTATACCCAACCATTTCCCCACTATTCTGACCAATAGAATTACGTGATACCCGGGGACATGGACTGGTAACGCTGACGATTGGGTAGGCCACTGAGCTATTATAAGAGAAACCATTAGTTCAACAATCGAGATGGCACCAGCCGAAGGTGGTTTTATTGAAATCTGGTTATTACCTTTTAGGAATCTTCTGACAGAAAGTTACAAATAATTATGAGCTGTATGGGTCACCGTAAGCATGGCGGCCACACTAGAATGGCGCTGTTCCGTTTGGGTAAGGTCTTTTGAATTGTATACACAATGGGATCAGCGCCATCCTATTGTGCCCACCATACTATTATGTCCGCCGAAAGGGCTAATGGCATTCGGTAACCTTTTCGGTAGCATCTTTTAACCTTTTCGCCACCAAATTGTTTTCAGGATAAGGCTAGCGAGAACTGGGTAAAACTACACATTGTACTCTATTCATAATAGAATTACATAATATTGACTGGTATACATGGTATACATTCCTGTCGACTACAGTCGCCAATGGTAGTGAGATGGTTAATTAAAGGGACACTATCGTGGAAAACGTTATGTCTGAAGCCTCCAGTATTTTGAAAGCAAGCACAGGCCGGTTGTAACCGTCTGTTGTTTGGTAGTGGTAGTTGACCGCAGGAAAAGATAAATCACGTTTTGGCTCAAATGTTCGAGTGAGGGCGCTATTGAGCCTGAACTTGTTCCCCTTTTAAGCGCTGTAAAATTGATAGAGGAATCACAACAAGTAGATTCTTGTCAAAATTATTGCCGTCGGCCAATAATTCATTGTGAAAACAAAATGCTCTGTAACTATACGTGGATGGATCGTGGTACCAAATTATTAATTCAATATGTTTCATTGTATCAATACATTAACAATACCAATACGAATGTTGCTATGGGCTGCCTTGCCCCGAATCAAGTGTTTGCACTCGAATAAATCAGTGTACACATAATCATATGAACCGAGTTCAACATTGTTCACGTTATTGTTTTCATCAGAGTGTTAGGGGAGGTATAAAGTTGTCACCTCCTTGTCTTACAAATAACGAGTTTCCCCTATGCCTACATTTGTGCCATGCATCGTTTCGTATCAGATTCGCAAATTAACAGTCCTACGGAAACCGAATCGTGGAGGAATTTTTACGAGGCCACATGGAATCGGTATGTCACCTTCGAGATCCGTATTGTGTGCGTCTGACGCGTGTGTGTATGTGTAGTCATCCTATTGGGGGGGGGGGGGGGATCCAAAAATATTGCATTGGGGAG
>JAVCKS010000736.1:0-15548 GCA_032273685.1 Pteraster tesselatus | reverse complement strand
TCAATTACCCAAACATAGCCTGATGAAGACCAAGCAATGACCCATGGACAGTCACCGACACAGCACTCAGATGGAAGTAGTCAAACAGAAGAGGAGCGTGGCAGTGTAGGCCCTCTGGACCATTGTAGTTAAGCTTCAACGACCGTGAGCTGATGAAGTCCATTGATTCTGGTGTCCCAGGACTAACAGATTGTTAAAACAAATGTTGATTGACGTTCAAGCAACTTTAGTTGTAACATTTATTTGGAACATCTAGTTGAAACATTAATTGGCACTACTGTAATTAGGTGCACAGGAAAACTTACACATCTTCACTGCCAGAAAAATGCAGATCGAATAGGAGTTCAATACTGGCTTCCTGTAGCGATTCTTCAATCTGTAAGAAAGGATATGCTAACAGTATGTAATACCAAAGATAATGTTAAAATAATGTTAAATGTTGAATTAATAACTTGGTAGGTTTTCCCTTGTACTGGCTCTAAAATGATAGCAGCAATATAAAAAAATTGATCGAAAAAAAATTGCTGCTGGCAGCCAAGTAATGAAAGCAAATTTGTGTCTGCCAAACACGTACATAAGTTTAAAGCTAACAAAGGGAAACCTACCAAGTATTAGCATTTACGATTATTTCTCAAGATGATATCGGTCAGAAATAGGATATTTCATCTTTAAGAGAGCAACAAACTGAACACCAAGACGTACCCTTTGGCTGTCCACCAATAGATACACCTTGAAGAGGGTCACATTTCTCAACTCCACCTCCTCCCGTTTGTATTGTATGGGGAACGTTCTAGACACTCCCACGTTGGCACAGGTATATGCAGATAAATTGTTGGATCCCTCTGCAGATTTGGAAAAGTAAGAAAGTCAAAGTGTGTATTGCCAATTCCCTTGATTTTTAACGAGTCAATTTTGTCCTACGCTTTTACCTGAAGGTTTGACTATCTTTGCCTCTGATTGCAAGGTTGTCCTTGGTCCACCTTTAATGGAGCATCGGACATGATAATAACTGTGAAGATAACAAATATACAGACCACTTTTACAATTGTATAGCATCGATTGCAACAAATTGCAACAAATTTTCAACACTACAATATCTTACCCCCTTTGAAACAGGTCAATGTTGTGAAACTTTGTCAGCTCGACGGTGAATTCTAACGTGGCTTGGAGATCGGCCATCTTAATTTCAGCTCAGGGTGATGTGCAGATCGCTGGGGAATATTGAACATAGATGGAACCATTCACAGGTGGCCTAGTCCCTAGAATAATTTATTAACAATAAATATACATTTTCTCAGGCTGTTGTTCGATAAGGGAAAAGTTGGTCTGATCATATTCATAATCCAAATAGGCCTGGGCCTACTACATCTCTAGCTGGAAAAAAAATGGCGCCAGACAGCAAAATATCTACTGCGGATATTGAAAGAAGTAACATAGTCATAGGGCATAGGCCCTACTCCAAATTGAAAAGCTCGCTAGTCCTACATGTAGGACTAGCTAGAACTAGTTCTAGTACTAGTAGGCCTACTAGTAGTACTATACTATACTTCTAGACTAATCTGTGTAACTCTAGACTCACTTAGAAGTCAGGTAGGGCCTGTAGTACTAAGCCTAAGGCAGGCTTCGACCTAAATTAATAATAAGTACGCCGTTTGTGTTAATTAGTTGACAATGACAATCTGTTTTGCTGAATACTTTCCATCACAGTCAGATCACAAATCGGAACTGTCGCTACACGACTCACACTCAAATTCAGAATCTCCGACTCAAAGCTAGGATTAAGAAAGATGGAGGTACATTACAAATAGTTATAATGTAGGCCTACACAACGACATAATCCCATGATGATTCACAGATACGATTGAAGCTGTGTTATACGTTAGCGTTAAAAAAACAGTTCTGTGTAATGCTAGCTGGTATCAGACTGCTGAGGGCTGTCTGTTATTGACATTGCGTTGCCAACAGAGGTCGCTGTTTCAAAAGATCTGTCAGCGGTGTTTTCTGGGAGCTGGGCCCCAATATCTCTATGGCCCCAACCATAGATATCTGGCCCCAACTGATCTATAGAATATAGATGGCGCCATCCCAAAACATACGTATCCGTCCGGCCCGGTCGCGACATTTTTTCTCCTGGCGATTTTTGTTTACTAAAATCAATAAGTTTTCTCTTAGACGGGATGGTAAGATGGCGGGTAGTTTCAACTGACTGCACGGGGTTTAATAGTTGACTATCCATTTCCATAGAGATCTTTGGAGACCCCCAGACCACCCCGCGCTGTGCCAGCACGAAATGGACCAGCATCTTCATCTTTATTTAATTCTAAGAACCATGCATACTCAACTCAATTGTGTGGGAGGCGCATTTCCCAACCTACCAGTATTCCCGGCATCTTCTCCATCCCTCACGCATATTTTGATGACGGTGGAGCAGTTTTTCATCTGGAGTAATAAATACGTACCTGTGTTCGTAATTCCTTCAAAACGCTGTACTGAACCGGCCACTATTTCCCCCCCCCCCTTTTTTTTGTTGTGCGTGCAAGGACACTCATTTGGGTTGTGGTTGAGTCCTGGGGGGTACATACAAAGGAAGTACGTGGTTGTACTTCCCCTCAGTAACAGGGGCTTTATACAGCTGAGATGGATCAGTCATTAGGCTATTAGTCAGCCTACGAAAAACATCTAAGAAAGAACTAAGAATCTTTACAAATGGTAATCTACCACGGGGCCATCACGTGAAGCTCGGGGGGCGACAACTACTACATGTAGTAATACAATCTGGCCACTGCACAGTAGGATGGTCTGGAAATGTCTCACTAGCTAATCTCAGTAAAAAAAAACATGTTTAGCGTCATGTCTCTTTGAAAAAAGGAGGCGACGGTACCTTTTTCGTAAATGTTTGCCTGGTTCATTTTCCACGAAACATGTATCCATCCATCAATTTTATTTTTAAAAATACATTGTACTACTCTTTTTTTACCCATAAATGGCTGCTATAGGCTGTCCATGCAGGACTACCAATAATTATATTTTTAGGACTTCAGGTTTGATTTTTCATTTCGTTTTTTTGGCAATTATTTGTGGACAACAAAAAGAAGGCAGTCTCCCAAAAGGAAGCAGGCAGGGACGCTAAACATGTACATCTTTCTAGCTTGGTCTTTAGTTATTTTTTTTAACTTTAAGGCCCTTGTCACTTACTCGCCAGCGCGCGCGTCGGTCTTAAGCTCGCCAACCCTTTTTTTAAAGTAAGAATTTTACTGGGCGCGCGATCGCGGGATTCCCGCACTCAGTTTATTTTTAACCAATCAATGTTTTTGGCTTAATATATTGTCACATTCAGCTGTAAATCTCTACTGATTCCCTTTAAGTGCAACATATAGCGCCCCAGTATCACGTTAGTGAGTGACAAACGAGCTAGACTTACTATTGTAAATTCAGAGTGCGTCCTTCTACTTCGATCACTTCCATATCAAGAACAGTCTAATGTGTCATAAATAGGACAATTTATTATGCTATACATACGTACGTATGCTTTACATTATCCACATTCATATTCTACAGCCATCATATTAACTACATGTTGTTCGTTTTTAGGGGCACATTCGAAGTGGGAATATAATGTACACAGGATTTAAACAATTTAAACAGGCAGTTAAAACTTTAATAAACTTTAACATACGACTTACACACACGTACAGGGGAGGCAATTGTAGTGTGTAATACAACTAGACAAAATATGCATTTTGATTACTTGTTATTTCGCTTTTGGAAATCCCTCCGCTGACCGAGATTGTTCTCAAAACTCTATACAAAAATCAATTTTTTAATTAAGCCAAAGACAATTGTGCACAAAGACAACAATTGGACTGGCTTGGTTTGAACCAATATTTGAACTAATAAATACAGTTCCGGATCCTGTTTAAATTATGCAGCCCGGTGTCAGTGGTTTTATAGAGGGATGCGAGCTGGCTACAAGCCAGAGTATTGTAAAACATGTTCAGACACAGCACTATGAATAGCCTGGGATTAGGTGTCAGTACAGAAAACATGACATCGTTTGTTGGTCTGTCTGTTTGTTTGTTTATATATTGTGTAGAACTTAGGGAAGACGCCTAACTACAAACCAATTAACAATAATACAATATTAATATTTGTTCACAGTGTTAACATCCTGGGAATTAAAGTGAGTAAAATGGCATCGGAGTGTGGCATTTTGAACGTGCCTACTGGCGGCTTTGTTTTTGAATACCCAAACAATCAACTAAATAGAAATTCAACTAACTACCAATTCCTAGAGACTAGTGCTTTATGTAGTGTATGACTATATATTTTTTGTAGAAGGGCAGTTCCTTGCTGGATTTGAGTTGGTCACATAATTGGTGGCAATGCACAAATTGTACTTTGCCAAATTGCACCACAGTCTTTAAGGAAACTAATAAACACAACCTAGATTAGTGTAATGGTACCGAAATGTGTAAACTTAATTGTTTGTGGCAACAATAGCAACAGGCAGCTGCAGGCTGGCAGTATCTTGGTAACAAATGCAGATTTTGTTTTCTCATCAATTATTAAGACATTACATAAAAATCACACTGGAATTGTTTTAACCTAATTTTCAATATGGGTTTTTTCAATTTCAGCAAATCATCGAACAATTTCGTTATTGGGAGCAATCTTTTGATAAATACACTTATTTGGGCTGGGAAAAACTATAATAATATATTGAGATTCTAAAATAAATTGCAACCTTGTGGCTGTGTGGCCTTTTAATCTTGTTGAACTACTCACATGATTATTATACCTGGTACCTTATATATATTAATAGTAGTAGCCTTTAATATCCAACTGCAATAGGCACAAGGATATTAATAAAGATTAAAATGATGCACCCACAAGCGTAGCACTTAAATTTCAGCATTTTCTTATTTATGACAGGCAAGGTTAAAGTATTTGTATTACGGTAAGTTTTCCTGAATAAACTTAATCCACAGAAACACATCTCATATATGTATTTATAGTATTTATGCTTAGTCACGTTTACAATAAATATATTTTATACAATGTGATTTGTTTCTCTTTAAAATATTTCCCCTACATCTGAAGGTAATTTAGGAACAAATTTAGGAACTTTGAGCCTACTGTGTGGGTTTAGCATCCCATATACATGCAGTATATCGAAATGTTGTTTAAGTTGACACTATTTTATTAGTATCCGTGACTGTTGGGGTTGAATGCTATGTGCTCATCATCAATCTTTCTTGCTGCTTTTACTCTTAGCAGCTGGTGCACTAGTCTCTATTGCCTCCCAGGCAGCCTCGTCCCAACCCCCAGCATCATCCCATGTTTCATCAAGCGACGTGACTTTCTTGGAGCTAGATGACATCTTCGTGGAGGAGGACTGCATCTTATTTGAGCTGCTCTTGACAGTTTCTTTTGATTTGGATTTCGAACTGCCGAGTTACAAAAGAGAGACACAGAATAAGTGGCCCTGAAGCTAACTATAGTCCAGTGCAGGTCAACCATTAGCATGCTTGGTCAATTTTAGAACAACTTGCTACGAGGATAAAGTACCTTGCTCATAAACTACTTTTTTCCCGTGGATTATATCCCTGTCTGGCTGCAATGTACCCCTTAATACAGCTACTCGTGGATGTGTATGCACTTAAGGGTAAAGGATCTGCCCTAGAAACATGACACAAAGTCCACGGTACAAGACATATGATTCATTGTCATGACACTAACAAATTTGTCAGAGTTTTTCACTCCGCTGTGTTTTTCACCCAGCGGAGTGAAATATATTTATTTTCCAGACACTCATTTCAGATGTGCGATCATTTTCCAGCTGTTAAAGCATTCGTCTTTAGTGCCGTTTGCACATGAGTTGCTGCAAGTACACTGCACACAACGTGCTATTGCTTTAATTCTTGAGATCTGTGAGAATCTGATCAAATGGTCACAATGTCATCGTTATGTCATAATACTTACGACTCTCCAAAGTCCAGTAGTAGATCATCTTGCTGGTTAGACCAAGACCCCCATTCGTCGTTCTCTTCCTCCATCGTAGGCCCTGTCGTCAGCTTCATTGATGCTTCTTCTTCCTCTTTGGGTGCATCCTGCCAGCTGTCCGTCTTACCCCATCCCCAGGAGCCTCTTGTGTCGCTTTCACCGTCTTCATCGCCATAGTCTGGAGTTCTAGGAGGTGTGGGTGCATCGTGAAGTAAGGGGGTTTCACTTTGGTCAGGATCCATAAGTCTACTGAGTTGAGGCAGGTTTAGACGTGGTTGAAAGAAGCGGAGGTGAGGGAAGGGAAGACATGGATCGAGGAGGAAGGATGAAATAGCACGAAGGGAATGTAGTAACATCTCAGAACCATGATCAGATGAGGGAACAATATGTACAAGAGGATTTTGTTAAACACAAGAATGATAATTTTGACAAAAGTAATGATTTTATAAATGCATACTAAACAGACGTTGGATATAGAGAACCAATTTTGTTGCAGGTAAGTTTTATTAATGTTAACATTTATTGTAGTAATGAAAAACAGATGATTTAAAAACAAGTTAGAAATACATGCAGATGAAACAGAAACATAACCGGATGATTTGCAGTGAAGAAAAAATTGAAGGAACGCAGAGCGAAAACAGATGGAAAACCAGGCATAATGATTCGATAAGTTTAAGGTTTAGCGAGACAATTTTGTTTTACATGTATATACCGATAATAAATGGATAAAGATGTAAGTTGGATTATGAACAGGTGGAAAACAGGCGTGGGAAAAGACAATGGTTTAACATAATTAGGTTGAACAATGAGAATATGTTAACTAATGTTGGCTGGGAACCAACAATCAGACACTAACACTAATATTACAGCAGCCTGCACCTAGTCTTTAAACAGTCTTCAGAAATAGTAATTTACGGCACCTTCTAACATGTACCATGCGGGTTGTCATTTTAGTGAGGTCGTAGGTCAATAAGACGTACGTGGACAACTACTGAAAGGCTTAGCATAGGCTGCTTAGCAGGTGGATTTTATTATTGATATATCGAACTGAACCCTAAGCTGTCTCTCACACAGCTGTTTGATGTAAGTCTCTGAATGTCAATGTTATTAATTCTGCAAATATTGACTACCAGTCGTGCTAACGTACCAAGAGACATACTGTACTAAAGGGGCCAAACATTGAACAAAGCGTTACATGGGGGAAAAGGATTATGAGTCACTATTTCCTGATTCTTGAGGGATACAGGCTGCTTCTCACATGAATCAAGAAGAGAACACACATTATTGAATAAAGCAGGCAATTTATTAGTAGTAAAAAAAAAAGAAAAAAGCGAACAGAGCAAATGGCATATAAACAATTAGAAAAATTAGGCTGAAAGGTGCCTGATTGATAAAGCCAGCCAATATGTATATTTTTATAACTATCAAGATACTATTTTTATGCCATCATATTAGGTGCTGCATATTATAAAATGCAGGAAAACATGTCATTGCCAAAATCAAGAAATGTTTTAACTGGGGCTTATATTCCAGAAATTGTGGTACACCATACTGTGTTAGCCACTCGTCCCTGAGCAGAATTCTATAATATTGATTTTTGTTTCTCTCCGCAGCAAACTGTACGGGCAGCAATTGATTTGTGTAATTTACTGAGAAAATTGCATTGATCTGTACTTACATTTGTTTAGTTTTGTTCGTATTGTACTGGATAGTATTTGCAGTTAATTATTCTATTATCATGCCGATTACTTTTAAATTGAAAGTCCACGAATTAGTCTTTGAGAACTTGTATAAACGGAAATACGTACATGTACCTGCTGCTTTAATCAATTTAATCAGTATACTTTTGTTTATGTTACGTTTGTTTTTGTCTGTTTTTGTAGGCTTACTGCTTTTGTTTCTCTTAGTGTTTTGGAGTATGCATAATATTGTCCGGCAAAGAAACAAAGTCCCACAAGTTGGCCACTATTTCATCGGGGTATTTTTTAGTTTTGTTATCATGTACAGACATTGGTGCAATGGTGTGCTCGATCAAAGCATTACCTCACGAGCTAGACGACCCCACCAGATAGCCCCCAGCCCCCAGCCCCCTCCCCCCTCCCTCGTTTTTAGTAAGAATCTTTGATCCTCCTATTTCCTTACCGTAACCTTTCCCGCTGGTCGCTGTCACCCTGACTTGGAATGAGTAGTGTTTCGGATGTGGGGTGACTACTCTCCTCAGAGTCTAAGTTTGTTGGGTTATCGGTGAACATATTGGCGAAATCCTTCCAGCCTTTGGACGTGCTGGTTGAAATCTGAAAAAAATGAAACAAATCTTGTTCAACGATTATGTGGCCTGCAAATAATCCTAATAAAGTCTGCAACACTTAACAGGGAGACCTAACGAAATATAAGAATGCCCAAAATATAAGAATGAGGGGGAATCCGTCTGCACCTTGGAAGCCAAGCTCTTTGTGCCCGCTGATATATCAGTCATCAATCGTCCATCCTGCATCTTCTCTTTGGTGGGTTTGACGACAGCCTCGTTCACTTTAGCAGCATACTCCTGAGTCTAGTACGCAGGAAGAAAAAGGTGTGAGGAAAATATTAAATGTAACAGACGATTGTAGGTGCTAATTATTCTTTCATTGTGAAACAAACTATGATACAATAAATAAACAACACAAAGTTAATCAATAATCTTGCAATCATCTTATTTAGAACTTTATCAATAATCTTGCAATCATCTTATTTAGATACAAAAAGGTGTGAGGAAAATATTAAATGTCAGAGACGATTGTAGGTGCTAACTATTCTTTCATTGTGAAACAAATTATGATACAATAAATAAATAAACAACACAAAGTTAATCAATAATCTTGCAATCATCTTATTTAGATACAAAAAGGTTTGAGAAAAATATTAAATGTCAGAGATGTTTGTGAGCAAAATAATCACCACAGAGTTAACCATTAGTCTTGCATTATAAAGTACAATTCCTTCAGCTAAAAGACACAGATGTTACCAAAGTATATAACAGGGCATATTTCCCCAAAAGCTTCCACAGAATAATTTCAAATAGACTAATCTAGCTCAAACATTAAAGCATGTACAGTAGTACATACATGTACTTAAGCACTTGATGGCATAAATACAACTTCAATAAGAACAACTAAATACAGGATTTTTTTTTATGCAAATCGTGCAGAAATACAAATTTCCTTCAATGGAGCATGAGAAATGGTTTTTAACAAAATTACCCCTGACACCTGTATCTGGGCAAAATTTGCAAATGGAAAAAGCCCCTTTACATGATAATGGGAAATGCCTAGGAGTACGTATAGGTAAATGGATTATTTTACTGATACATTTAGACAGGTCATCACTCACGTCTGTCATTGACGATAGCTTTTCTAAAAGGATTTATAATCAACATTTACAGCGTACTGTTAATGGCAAGGTTAAATAAGAAAATTAATGAAGTAAAGGATTATTACCTTTTGAGAAGCGGCGCTTCCAAACTTAACTGCCTGTAAAAGAATAAAGAAATAACAAACAAAAATGTATCTAAGAAAAGAAGAAATAAATCTCCTCATCCCCAAAAAACCAAGTCCAAATAAAAAAGGGCAATGGTATACATTGTGTACATTGTATTATATAGTCGGAAGGCATGTTTAAATGATGTGGTTGTCATTACTACTGCTATTATTAAACCAGGATTCAAATAGGAACAATTTACAAGTGATAATATGTACATGTATATATGTGGAAAGAGATGGATAATGATAAACGATGGATAATGATAAACGATGGATAATGATAAACGATGGATAATGATAAACCAAGGTACAGACTACAGATAGGTCAAGGAGCATTACAAGGAAAAGATCAATTTGTTATGGCCAGGATCAATGCACATACATTGTATTCTACAATACTGTAGTCCAAATGCCTGCTGATACAAAACAGTACATGCACCAAGGTCTTCTTTCATTAAATACATTTGGGATGACTATAAATTACACAGTTCTCCAGAAATGAACAAATTATAGGCAAATTACAATGGAAGTACATGTACACACAGCAGCAATAGCATTAGCAAGAGTAGGAGCAACAACAGCAAAGATTTATACCTTGTACCTTGAGGAATTCTTCATCAGTCGGTCTCGTCTCATTGAAAACATTAAAACTCCTTGCTAAGAATATTGTGGCGAAGACCCCTATTTTTATTTAGCTTTTTAATAAAATGCGACCAATCGTGAGCGACAAAGAAAAGGCACAGCTGACCCAGGTTTTTATGAAATCAGTTTTTGGATTATCACTCACCAGCTATTCGCATAGGATGGATTACCTAAGATCATTTCACACAAAAAAGAACCACAATCTACAACAATATGACTAGTTCGACCACAACATATACATATAAACCCAGACAACCGGTAGAAAACTGTGCCAGACCTGATGGTAAGCCAAGAAAGACCAAACGAAAGCACTGTGTACTGCAACAGAAATCCACTTGTGAATCCAGAAATAAACGTTCCTTTTAACAACAATGAAACTGCTCAATGAAACCGCTCGTGGCGTACACACAAAGCTCCACATGCCACTGTGCAATAATAACTGGGCACGTGTCCTTTATGTACATGTACTGTACATGTACATATTCAATACGTACGCGCTGTTCTCAGTGCTTGAAATTGGGAGTGAGTTGGCAGACAAAAGAAAACACTGTGCTGTGTGTTTATTCAGTGACACAGCATAGGGGCCTATCAATTAGGTGCATGAACAGTCAAATGTGGGCTAATACAATTATATACAACACAAGTCTCTCTACCATAGGCAGGGGGTGGGGCATAGTTGGGTTAGTTCAAATATAATTATTACTAGGGTGCCAAATTGTGAATGTCCTCTGCTAGTCAGGAAATGTACCACCTAGTACTCTATATCTGCAGTTGTGTTCATATTTAATAGTAAACAAGTAAATACTTACATTTTATATATTAAAAGTATCATACATGTACATGTATAACAGCATCACTTGGTAGGAGGTTTTAATTAAAGTTTGGCAGAACATGATTGAGAACGAAGAAGTCCTTTAGATTTATAGACACTGAGCCAGACACACAGTACATGTACAGTACATGTACATGCGACTAGTACACAGAACACATAATGCACAGAGTACAATATCTTACATTACCAGCTTGGTAATGTACATGTGCATGAATGTAACTGCTGTCTATGCATGAAACAGCTGGTTGGGAACATAACCAATCAATACCACAGCGGTAGCGTAAGACACGTCCTAATAATGACCGTGCTGCTTCCCTGTGCAATCTGTAGAGCTCTACGGATAGCAAGTTACTAGGTGTGCAGTGAATGAAGTGTTAGCTTTACACCAGCAGGCTGTGCTGTATGATCGTAGCAGCATGAGCTGTGATTGGCACTCAGCGATGTAGCACATTCCTAAGTAGGCATAAGGTTAGTTACACCATGGAGGTAACATAAATCAGTACTGACTGACTTAAGATATTCATCTCCATGGTGATGCCACATTACCTTATCATATACATGTATAAATTTTGGGCTGGAGGAGAGGGAATGTACAAACCAGAGAACAATACTACAATGGACAAGGGATACAATTAGAACCTTGGAGGGCTGATCATGTCTTCAGGGAACTCACACAATGAGCAAAATTTATCTTTCTTTTAAGCTGGTTTCATTTTGCTACCCTATTTGAACAAAATGTGTTGCTTCATAAATTTGCCAGCCCTGAGCAATTTTCTATAAATTACGTGCTGATGATAGATTTTACTATTGGAGACAAGATGAGGTTTATATTACAGTGATAACAGTACTGCAAAGAGGAGACAGTGAAAAAAGGGGGAAAAATAAACTCAAGAATGCACATCAGAGTAAATGAGAAATAGTGAACATGTACTGTAGCGCTGAACAGGTGTGATTGATGAAGGAGTTTTAATTAGAAAAAATACAGAGTGGATAAGAAAAAGTAAAATGAGAAAAAAACTAGTAAATCATCCTCCCCTTCACTTCGGTGGGAGGGAACTGTAATATATAAATGGCTAAAAAAAGAGGAACACTTTAGCCTTTGGCTCTAGCATGGTTGTTTTATGTTAACAATAAAAGAGCGGGGGGTTCTTAATTTGTCAGTTGGACCACGGAGTATCACCCATCCGTAGGCCAACCGTGGTTGCCACGGGAGGAAATGTTGAATCTAGGCCTAGAATAGATTGCTGGGAACAGGAAAAAAACACCCCCCACCCCTCTCCCTTCAGAAACGTTGTCAGCTGCCACTCCCACACAGGAGAAGATCGGAGGATAGATAAGTTCAGCAGACTGAAAACGTCAAAATGAAACGAAACAACTGGCGGTGCTCTGACCTACAATCACACGGACTGTTTCCTCTGACAAGCTTCTACATTTAAGCTAACTTTAATTTCCTTATACTTTTAAACATAAACAAGTGTTCGGAAGTGAAATCAATGTTAATTTCCACAAAGAACATTTTCCTACATATATACATGTCAACACAATACATTTGTATGTAAACAAATCTAAATTATATGTCTGTGCAATTAAAATTAAACAAATCAAACAACAGCATGTATTATGCAAAAATGGAACTAGACAAATGTTATTCCAAACACTTAGACCGTGGAAATGAGTTGGTTTATGTGCGTGGGTGGACAATACATGCTCGTTGATAGAGTATACAGTACACGTGTATGTAAATTACACTGCATGATCTAATGTCATACAGTGTTGCCCTGTAGTTGATGTGCAAATTGAGATTGCCCTGTTTTTGCTGTCAATGAATGGTCCATATTGAGTATTACCACGTACAATGTATATTACATAACTGATAAAATCTGATTACATTTAAGTCTAGTAGCCTACCAATATTGGTGAAAGAAGCCTGTAGAAGTAATTGTTTGGTTTTACTGAAGAACATGACATGCATTTAGTTTTGTGAGTATTGAAGAAAAAGTGTGGACCAAGGAGTGTACTATTATTTTAGCAGTATCTCTACAGCTAGGGCAGGGAATAGTTTGGTGTACAAGAAGAAAAGAAGGATGGGAAGAGAAAAATCCAGAAAAAAATTGTTATTACATTTGTATAAAATATCTTGTGGAAATCATGTTGAAATCATGTTGAAATCCTTTTGAAATCCTATTTAAACCTTTTGAATCTTTTAGAAATTCTTATGAAATCATTTTAAAATCGTTGTTCATCTTGTTGAAAATCTTGATGTTGAAGGGGAATCTAAACTGGTGTCATTATGACTCACAGTAGATTTTACCTAGATGTATATACCGCTAAGAGAGGAAAGTTCACAAAATGTGTCAATCTATACTACTAATAAAATGCGCTGCTCCTCCTTTGCGTCACCATCAAATGTGTCGCCATCAGTGCGCGGTAGCGCGCGCAGCGCGGGAAGTACGCGCAGTACACGCACATGCACACAGACGAACGACCATAACAATGTGCGAAATAATCCGATCAACAAATCATGAACAGGTATTTAGCCCGCAAGCGCGGGCGACGGGTATACTAGTTTTAACCAAATAATAATTAGTTTCTTTACAGTGAATGTTATTTTATAATTTAAATAAATTAGGGTCTGCAATAGGGTAGAGGGCATATTCACATATCTCATTATGGCCTGGGCATTCCTAACTACACAAATGAATTTTTAATTAGGCTCTGTAGCTATGGTAACTGATACCAAGTATTTACGTCAAATGTTTCTGAATAAAATAGATGGGAGCCAGCGTTCACTTCTCTCAAGGGAAAGGTAAGCTTAATAAAATAAACAAACTGACAGCGACATTTTTAGCTTGTATCACAGATGCCAATTTGTACAGTGAAATTACATAGCGGTACATGTACATGCGACTATAAAATACACAATACAATCTTTTATTGGTGATAACAAATCAGTGCTACATGTACTTGAATGTAGCATGACTCACGATATATGCATTGAAGCATGCTGCAGTTTTAACTAGAGGGAACCTTCCTAAATTTAAAATTATGCCAACGTGTGAGAAGACAAAACCTTTGGTTTACGGTTATTATATGGGCGGCGATCAATAACTGTTGGAAAATGCAAATAAAATATATTTAGGCATTATAATTGACAACTAGACGGCACTCAAGGGATTTGCTGACCCAAGCTGTATATAAAGTTTTTTTTTTACTTAGTGACCCTGTGACCTTGACCTTTGCCTTGGGTAAAAGTCAAGTCAGTTGGACAAGACAAGAGAATTATGTTATGGTTTGGAACTCTTGTAAGTTTAGCCATAAGTCACAAATTAGAATGGAGACATCATTTCCCTGAGGAATTATGTTCTCTGTAACAGCTTCGGCAACATCCTTTTATAATCAACAAAATATTCTCAACAATAAATCACAATATCTGATATTTTGTTTTCTCAAGCATTGTATTAGAGCTGAATTAGAACTAAAAAAAAATAATTTCTCTAACTTCTAATTATTACTTCTCTTCTCTAATGATGTTGCTTTATTTTATTGTGATAAATTGCGGTATTTTTTCATTTTGATTTGCCGATATTGATATTTAAAAAGTTAGCGATATTGTCATTTCAAATGAAAACAAGTATGACACAGCCTGTATTTTAGTTACACCCGTACCTATCGGTACTAGCCTTGGAACAGTGACTGACTGAATACGAGGTTACACACAGCAGGAAATGTATGAAGCTAAGTCATCTGGACTGATGTAAGAGGTTCTTCTTACATGCAAGTTCTGGGAATAATGGACGTATGGGTTTACTGAAATAGAATTTCATGTTTGGCTTTATTAATAAAGCTGTGTGAAGTTAAGTAGCCTTGCCCTACACTATGAGTTGGTACACTTTTAAAGATCTTGCATGAACATTTGTAAGCTGATATCGCGTCTCTCGCAGCCAGATTTATCGAGAATTAGCAATTTAGCAATCAAGAAACAGACAGATGACATTTGACATATAACACACTTAATAACATCTGTTGCATATAAACCAGCACAAGAAAATCTTTCCGGCGATCCAATTCTTAGAAGACTGTTCATAATGGATGTGAAACCCAATGGGGAAGCTATACAGATTCAATGACAAAAGCTACAAGTTCTATAATGAGAACTGACAATGATACTGGACAATTTATGCCCTGAACTGAAACCAGATCCTACCTTCAAAGAGACAAACTTACTTTTGTCATATCTTACTATATCTGTCTTACGTTAGGAGTCTGGCGCTAACTAAATTATCTTCCAAAATGAAACATTTCTATCAGTGAGCAACTAATAATACTTTATTGACTGACTTGCCTGGCTAGGATCAAACACAAGAGGGGGTATTCAATAATGTAACATGAATGACATGACAGGGCTCTTTCCATAGCAAGACAGAGTGTACGTGTGGGGTTTTATAATACTAAATATTCGATGTTACATAAAACACATTCAACCAATCAAAAGTAGTTGAAAACAGCAAAACGTGTCACTGTGACATGGGTACAGTACCAAGTACATGTTTGTT
>JAVCKS010000714.1:0-13383 GCA_032273685.1 Pteraster tesselatus | reverse complement strand
GGGCAAGGGACAGGGCAAGGGACAGGGCAAGGGACAGGGCAAGGGACAGGGCAAGGGACAGGGCAAGGGACAGGGCAAGGGACAGGGCAGAATTCTGTAATTATAGTATACATGTACAATGTACAGTAGATGCACAATATTAGTACATGTATGCTATCTACCGTACAGGTGTGAATAATACACACAGAAGAAAAATGTGCCTGTGTACATAATGTGCAGTATGTTTTATTGATTTGTCATCTGCAAATGTAGTTACTCCAAGTACTGGTACCTACATGTAAATAGGGAGTGGGAAATGGTTAACGTACATGTAAGGTAAAAGGCGCTGTGCCAGCTCTTGTAAATACGTGTAGGCCTAAGTATACATGCCTTCTGCTTTTGCATTTTCTGTTTTATGGTTGACCTAGCTGTACATAAAAAGACAAGATATTGATGTACATGTACATATGTAAAATGATTTTAACAGGTGGGACATAATGAGAAACTAAATATTTGAGGGGTTTTTTTTAATTGAGAGACCTGGTCTAAAAACTAATCTACGTACATAGATTTAAATTAAATGTACATCGGTGTAAGATTCCAAATTAAAATTGTTATTAAAAACGAAATACCAAATTGTAAAATATAAATAATTTATATCCGAGCAGACTTGCATACTAGTACATGTACTACATGCACATTGAAAGCATGTGTTGAGCCTGGCAGTCGTCAGTATCATACATATATGTATGCTGTGGAATGTAAATCCAATTGAAGAATTAAGTTTATCATCTACATGTACATGTACATGTACATGTGGGATCAGTGTATCGGATAATTTCTAGTTAAAATGGCTGGGATTTTGTCAATCACTGAAAAACAGCTGCAAGAATATGAACGAAAAATGTATTTAGGCCTACAGTAGTATATTTTTGGATATTACAGGGTTTAATTTGCCAGAAATTTTGTATAAACTATAACAAAAAAACTAGCAACAAATAAATAATTTGCCAAACCTAATTTTACGACTACTAAAATAGCATATTTATTTAACAACTTGTTTATTTATAAATTATACGGAAGACCCATTTTTTATCACGAGTCAAGTCTATAACATTTTTTATTGGGAGGAGGATGGCTTAGGATCCAGTATACTCCTGTTATTACAATGTTTAGGGACAACAATAATTGCGATATATTGAATAATGCAATACAGTTATTCAGATGATATATCATATGGAAAATAAACTGCCATCACCATTACCATTTAGTAAAGCTACATGTAAACATGTACATGAACAAACCATTCAGACATGCAAAACGGTAGACTACTAATGACATAAAACAAGGAAGAAATTTAAATTGATGTCGAGAGAGAAAGAACGTTTGTGGTGGTATTTTACACACTGCAACATTCGTGGCAAGTTTGTACAGTTTTGAAAAGGACCATAAACATTAAAAATCTGACAATCCTAAATATTAATTATTTTTTTGAAAAACCTGGATCAAGCAGATACTGTACTCCTACTGTACACATGCATGGCCCTTTTGTAAACCTTGGCAGGAAATCTAATTTGCTCGCTATTTACTTACACAGAGCAAGGGGAGGCAGGGGAAGGGAAAACAAGTCTTTCATGTTTGGAATGCATCTATTTTTTAAATCCTCCTACAAGGCAATGCAAGCAATTCAATCGGATTAGGTACAGTCACTACCCAACAGGAGCATGAGGAAAGTAAATGTAACAGGCTACATTGCTGTGCATATACATGTATATACCGGGTTCATACAATTATAGTACTGGCAATTCTGAAGAATGTAGAAAAACAACAGAGAACTAAAGTGATTTTGGAATACTTCAAAAATACTGCTAAAATACCTGAAAGAGGCAGACTAGCAGATCACGTATGTACACCCTTACAGACATTCTATAGAATGTGGTACATTTTATAGAGATCTAGGCAGATCCATAGAACTCATTTTGTACTGATTAGCATTAAAAGAATTTGAAATAATTATTTCATTCATAGAATTCTACAGACATACTATAAATTACAATAGACAGCTATGTACATGTATACATATCGTAAATTAAATTAGCAAACTGTGGAAATTCGCCAGAATACTTTTTTTCAATTTTAATATTTTACCAAAATGTAAACATTTGAAAATGTCAGTGTTATACTTTCTATAGAAGTCGGTTTTATATAGCACTTAGAAAAGTATAATTTAATGTAGGTTTGATAGAAATTAGAAAATTATTAGGTAGGTTTCTGCTCGTAAGTAAGAAGAAATGGTAGAGGCCGGGGTGTACGATTTTTAAGAGGGGAATGAAAGAGCATAGAATAAATGTTGGGAATGTATGGGGTACTGCATGTTAGAGACTGAACATCAATTTCCACATGTTTCAGGGATTTGCACCAAGGTGCTCCAGTGGGTGGAAACAAAAAAAGCACCATCACCTATTGGTACCACTCAACACAATAATTAGGGTCATGTGAATTATCAGAAAAATTATTTCATTATCAGTTAGAAATCAAGTCATTACTTGGCAACGCAGTCCTAGGATTGAACCCCAATGGTGCCAACATGTGAACTTGGTTCCGGGTCTAAAACAATAACTTTTTCTGTAGGCTTGCAATACATATGTGACCCACCACCACAAAACCAGCAACAAGTCAATTTTTAAAAAATGAGTTATTGGCATATTCAGTTAGAGAATATCTTTTAGCTTAATTTAATACAAATATTGTTTTATTTATGCCATCTTTAATATCGAAAGTGAATGGACAATTTTCGACCCTGTTCTAACTTTGACTAGCCATTACTCCATAACACCAAATGCGACTTGTTGCGGGTTTCGTTGTGGCGGGTCACATATTTCCTTGTGGTTCGGCTAAAAACCTTATATCACAGTGGACCCGTAGAGGCCTTCCGACTATAAATCAAACATCCTGACTTACCACTTCTATCTCTGATGGCCAGATTGCATCCTTCCCTGAGGTGCACGTCTACTTGGAAGAAGTTGTACTGCTGGGCAAGTGCCTGCCAAGCCTGGGCCAGCTCACCCACCGGGAGGACCGATCCCATCTCGGGACCGTCCCCAGAAGCAGGGCGGTCAAGTTCGGGCATTGTCCTGAAGGAATTAGTTGGTGTCCTGGAGCAGCTGTTAACGTTAGTGTTTGGGCTGACTACCCGCGTGGTAGCGTCTATCTCAGCACCGGAACGATGGTTCTCATCTAACAAGCTTTCATTCCTCGGCGGGTTGTTGTTGGCCGATACCACACTGGGGGGCGCGGCCACAGCCGCCGAAGATGACGACAAAGGGGAAGATTCCTCGTGGGATTTCTTGACGTCTTGTAGTTTCTTGTGTACTGAAAGGGGCTGATCGATAGAGACAAAAAGAAAAAGCTGTTGTATATTTGAGAATTGTATTCACATTACAGCATAAGGGTGTAGTATCACTTATTGTTCGTTCTTTTAGAATATATGTACACATACTGTACCAGGTATTTTTTCTTCTCGGTAAAGCCTACAGAAAAACCTCTAGGTTCTACCAAGAATGGAGAATTTAAAATACATGGTAAAACTAAGTTTTTAACCACTACTGAAAATCATTTTGTTAATTTCATCAACGTCAAAATTGCAAAAATTTCCACCACAAATATTTATCATCTTGAGAAAACACATGAAATTAAATATTAGCGAAATTAAGCCACAAATACAAAATATAACAGCAGCGAAAACTTTTCCATTTTACAGTATTCCAAAATCCCACCATGTACGTAAAGCCCCAATAAATTTATTTATCACTCGTACCTCAAAGAACCACCCAGTACTCTATCATATTCTTGTTTATTTCAGTGCATGCACTATTATTACCCGCATATGTAGATCAGTAAACCTGGTTAGTTCACTTTATGATGGTACTTGCTGCAGGAGTACCTCCCCACAAAACTGGCACAGCATACACGTAACTGTTTTCAGGTACCTCTAAATATATTTTATGACAAGGCTGCCCTGGTAAAAATATAATGTTCCCTGGTGGGTGGGTGGGGGGGGGGGGGAAGGGAATGCATGCCAGGTGACCACATCACTCTCTACGTTCACTAAGAATACTTTGCCATACAAGATAATCATAAAGAGTCCACCTGCATACATGTTAGCATCCACGTACACATCTGCAGTGTGGTTCAAATCAAAGGGCAGAAAATAAATGGCAGTAATATTCTATAAGTCTATGTGCCTGTGTTCTTGTGAAACGCAGCATGTCAGTATGTCTAATTCATGTGCATACACTATTCTTAATATAAAAGTTGGGATGCACAGATTCAACATGAATAGCATATACTCAAAAACATGTAATAACAGAACAATGGAAAGATTGATTATAGATGCAGAACAACTGTATTATTGGTAAATGCAGCTGCAATATTCAAGTTCTCGTGCCTATATACTCTGATTCCAATGTATGATGGAATCTCCGCTTATGTTGAAAAACAGTATACATGTGTATACATAATGCTAGCATGAACAGTCCTAGTCTTCTGTCTAAATTGATTTTAGGTTTAATATGTGCCAACAAATCAAAGTGTATCTGCCCATTGTTGTAGTCATAATACACTGCAAGTGATATATGGCTGCCCTTAATTAATAAGGGGATGCACTTTACATGTACAGACGCAAAAGTCCTAGAATCGCTATACGGAACGACTCTACTATACCACAGAATCTTTGTGGAAACAAATGCATTCATTACAGCAACCTTCTACTGTATGTGATAACGTTCCAAATGGAAAGCCAATATTGCATATAATTGATCAAAGATGAATTTTTTTTTCAATTATTATTATTTGATATCATCAATATGTACAATTTTATAATTGGTTATCAATTAAGAATCTTAATACAGATTTGTTTCCATAGTAGCACAGCTAGGTTTAATGACCAAGTTTTGGTCAAGTGAACTCGACACTGTCGTATTGCAGGGATTAACGTGCTGTCGAGTACACCTGCCTACAATGGTTTATAATGGGGCGAGTGTGTTGTCAAGTATGACATGTCAACTCATACAATGATCTAGAGTGGATGGCACTCATGCAATTTGCGGGTCATCTTATGCTGTCATGCCTTGCTACACAAATGTCACGCATCCACTTACAGCTTAGATAAATTTCATAGATGTAATTTCCCCTGTAATACGGTACCTTCCACACAGGGATCAGGGGCAATAAATGTTTTCAATCTTTTTTTTAATTAGGCATTTTAAATGCACTACAATGCACCATATTTGACTTTAATTAATTCTGATACAAAATTCCTAGGGGGGTGGGGGGGGGGGGGGGACATCCGTCCCTCCCACCCACCCCCCCCCCCCCACCCCAAGAGGGACTACGTGCCATATAGGCACTTGTTATCCGTTACACAAATTTTCTGACACCTTGAGAAAAATTATGTCTCTGTCACCATTGGTAGTGAAATTTGAGTAATTTATACATGCATCATGTACGTACTGCAATTATTTAAAGCAGCTATCTGTATACATGAAGAGGTTTAATATGTACATGTATATTTAAATTATTCACTGTAATACAGATTGATTGCTAAATTATTTTATATTACTGCATTTGCATACAGTGAACAGTACATGATATAATATACATGTATACACTATGTTAAACACTTTCAAGACTTGGGCAACACTGTTGGTTTTAATACACTGCAACTCACAATAACCTGGCACACATGTACATACCATATTCACGAAGATTATCCACACACAATATAAACGGAAGTACCTACCTAGATAGTACATACAATTCACTAAGAATTGTGCAGACGTCAAGGCATTTACTGCATCCAAACAGCTACTGTAAGACTAGCCCCGGGCTACATCCAATCATTCTTACACTAGTATACAACACGTGTATGGGTATACAGTAGTACACACACTGTGAATAGGTATTATTCTTGAGGCAACCAATTATTGGTAATGTAAGAACTATCAGATGACTCAATCTGGCAATTCAACTGGCGCCTTGATCACAACGCACCGCACTTTGTAGCAAACACTGTGTTGATGGCAATCTGCATTTTACAGAATCACACAGTGAGTGGAACCTATACTAAGATATTACATGTAGCACCATCTGAGTTCTACCTACAATTACTCCAGTGACTCCTCACAGCAAATGACGTGATCTTCAATGATGTGGATACACAAACACTGCCCTCTTTGGCAAAGTAGTGTACAGTATATATACCAATTCTTTCAATGATGTTCTCGTCCACGGCAAACAGCTGAGGATCATCGGACATTTAGGGCTATAATTACCGGTACATACATGTAATACACGTAAGTCAATGATTTTTCCAAAATGGTATGGCACGATGCACAATGGCATATGATTTGGTTTAAATATTAACTTTTTGCATGCAAATTTGTCGATTGCCGGCGAGAAGTTGTTAAATTTTATCTGACTTTGAATGCCCATAACCAAACCATAGGATTTGTGCAATGCAAACACATTGACATTGGTTGGATGTGTGTACCATATACATGTACTGTATAGAGGAGGAACTCCCCGGCAGTTTAATTAGAAGTACACCTATTGCCAGGGCCACTCGCAACTGGCACAAATGGGATCCGGCTATTACTATTATCTACACATCAGGACTAGAGTTGGTGTGTGTAGTTACAGTGTATAGCCAGTATATTTGTGCTGTTTACATTAGTGGCTCTTTAAATACTCCTAATTAGAAAAGTGAATATTTTTTTTGTAGATGTTTGAGAGCGTATTGCTGATTTGGATAGCAGTTTGTTCAATATACTCTGAAAATAGTTAAAAACATAAATTGTTGGAATGCGGCAGAAAATGATTTATCATTAGCTGTAATCCTAATCCTTGCAGTTTGACATGTGTATGCAAATCTCTGCACGCAGGACAGAATGCACAAGTACATTCTCGGATGTGAGACACCACACTCCAACTATAGCCCTCACCGGAACACGTCAGGATATTGTATACTGCATGTGTATCGAGCATGCAATAAGTTCGCCTACGAAACCGTGGACTCAAAACCCTTAAGGAATAGTATCGTAAAATTTGATTAACATTTTGCAAAGTAGTATAAATGCACGTACAATCAGTATGCAGCGATAACATTTATTACAAATGTGTCCTAGTTCCAAAAATAGATTTCCGTCTGGCATCAGACTTTTCCCCCTGGAATACCAAGTTTTTAATAGTTACATGTAAGGCACGATCAGCCGTACTGACCTCGGTTTGTCCGCAGTACATCCGGGGACTTTTGAGCATGTGCACGTCAATTGTGATAAATGCTATTAATCCACTGTGAATTATGCTATATGGTTGGTGCATGTGCTGTTGACATTCGTGTACAGTTCTCCATCAGTACGCCTATTGTGTACTTATTGATTTTGTTTTTTTAACATTGACAATTTGAATTATTAATTTTATATATTGCTACAACTACATGTACATGTACACGTAGTACATGTAAAGATGGAAAGCTATGTTCTGCTTCACAGGATTCAAAAATATAAATTCTGCATCTTTAATCTGATATTGATTAATCCTTCCTTATGTGTATGCAATTATTATTTATAATATGTAAGCTAATTCTAAGCTAAATTTAACTGGTATTTGAAAAAATATGTACCGGTACAGGAAAAGCTTGATTAACTTAAAGGAAGTACATCGGTTAACTTGAAGTAATCCAAGGCACTGGTATGCTATCATAAACAAATTGTTACAACTTAGGGCCTATTCAATAGAAACATACAAATAATTGTAAAGAGGGCAAAATAGGTAAGTCTAAGGCCAGGAAAGCTAAGGTTATTCCTATCCCCCATACAAAAAACCTCTCCATAAAGGCAAATATTTGTAGACTACAAGTACCCTATAGCTCCAAAGCCAATATCCAAGTGGGTTCAGTCTGCATGTAGTTTCAGTCTGGGTTGCTTTAGATGTATCAATGCCATCATGAAGTCTTTAGTTTACATCGGCCTATAGACGGACGGGAATGGGTGGGCCTACACTTTCAAACATACAAGTATTTGATTGACACTCATCATGCATCGAAAAAAGCAGAAGATTGTCTACAGGCCATGAAAAAAAACTGTTGCAACGAAAGCTATAGAAATTCACCATCTCTACACACAACATGCTCTTCTTAGCATGCATGCATGGGCGAAAACTTGTTTGATTAATCGGAGCATTGTTTTCACATACTGAGGTGGGTCAAACAAATTTGTACTGTCTGATTTCAGACTGATTTTACCTTGAGAAATAATGTTAAATGTTGAATTGATAATTTGGTAGGATTGCCTAAATCGGACATTATCTTTAAGAGCTCTCCAAAACATATTTTAAAAAAAGGTAGCGCATAATTAATTGTGCAGATGCACAAATATTTCCATATAATAGTAATAATCCGAAGAGCCAAAAAATAAGGTGGAATTTTAAACTTGGAAAATGTCTGGGTATACAGGTAGATGTCATGCACCTACATGTAACTTTAGTATGCTCCTATAATCTCGCTTTAATTTTTGTATACGGTAATTAGTCTGTTAGTCATGTATCGGGCTGATGAGCTAATATAGTATTCAACTTGTTGAAGTGGCGGTTATCTCCACTGTACAATGTAGATGGTTTTGTTTTCATTAGTGAAGTTCCCTTGAGCACACCATTTTTGTCCCATCCGCATAATAGGCCACTTTTCCACATATATACAGTGGTTCAGAATTTAATGACAGAATTTACAAATTGGTACAAATTCAATATAGGCCCAGTAACAAAATATATTAACATCCTTTTTAAAGCGGAAATGATGAGGTGGTGGCCATTGTTTTTATAAATGGCTGTCTGGCTCATTTTATGTAAATTTTATTTCTAAAGAAAGTCATCTTGTTTTGCCCAAAAATGGATGCTAGCTTTCCTAGTCTAGCCATTGTGTTTTAAGAGCATCAGGTTTTATTTTTTTATTTCGTTTTAGCGATTTTTTTTTAAGCAAAAAAAAAAGAAGAAAAGAGGCAGCCTCCAAAAACAAGCAGACGGAGATGCTAAACATCATGTTGATTTTTTTACTCGCCCTAAAACTGAATGTTTTTTTGTATTTTGCCAGTTTAAATAAATATAATAAATTATAATAAAAGTATCAAACCAAACGCAAGATTGTGAGCAAAGTTTGACCAACTTCTTTAAGAATTAGTGCTGTTACAGGTACAGAAAATATTGATTTTTATTCCATTTATAGGCAGCCTGTGATCTGAGTGTGATGATGCCAAACTGTTTTGCATTCAGTTACGTATTTAAACTTGCAAAATATGGAACTGTTTAGGGAGTTGCTATCAATGTTTTTGTCGGTTATATAAAAGAGCATAATTGCTATTACCTCCAAGATAAAAATAATATAACTAGTGAATGTATGTATGTAGAACCATTATCTATTTTACTGCATGTGCCATTATGTTAGTTTGATTGATGATAGTTATTTATAAACAGTACAAAACATGTACAGTAGGTTCACTCACATACAGTATCACCACACACTCACCACATGCCTGCTTCTCCCAATCCCGCCTCTCCTAGTAAAGTCAACCTCTCCTAAATGTGTCACACACTCATCAAAAGCATGTCTCTAGTCCCATCTCTCCTAATCCCATCTCTCCTAATCCCATCTCTCCTAATCCCTTCTCTCCTAAGCCTGTCTCTCCTAAGCCCGTCTCTCTTATTTCCATAATGCCCAAACTATTATTTTAATGAGAGTAGCTGTTTAAACAGATGCCACCTTCTGTACACGTACTCACCAAAAAGCTCAGCCCAAGCAGAAAGTCAATCAATGTCATAGTCACAATCTGCAGGCAACTCATTAGCCCACTATTTACAGCATCCAAAAATATGCACCAGTGGTGTCACAGTGCTTCACACTGCCAAAGTCTGACACAGCGCGGGACAAATTACCATAAGCAGAAAGTGTGGCATTCCACGATTCAATAAATGATCGCATAGACCACCTTTACAGAGAATTCAATAGACTACCAGCAGAAAAAAACACTGATGAGGAGGACAACAGTAGGCCATGTCTGTCGAACATTAACCATAGATCCAGGGTTCAGCATGGTTTCATCAGCGATAAGATTGCAAAATTATAGCAAATTAGAGAACGATTGAAACAATTATCATTTAGAAAAAGAGCTTGATAGCCAAGGCCTCTTCTCTGTGAAACTGGGATCTATAATAACATCACATCTGTCTTTGTCAATCTGTATAAACATTTAATTTGCATGCATATATTGGTCACCAACCATGATAGAGGAAGACATACGGGTAGCGTGTGGTAGAGTAATTAGACAAATAAACGGCTTAGAATGCAGTACAGACTGGATGTACATAATTTGTGATTTAATAATTCAAATAATACATCCATATACACAGCTTCCTGTTTATTTTAACGTATCAAAATGATTGGCATGTCGACGTGCATACATGTATACAGTATACATATTCAGTATCATCTGTAGGACTATGATAAGTCAGGCTTGTACATCATGCCATTGGATCTTCTTGACATTAATTAGTGCATGTACAAGGGGTTCCTTAATTTGGGTGATATGATAAACTAAACATCACAATTTAAACATGAACAACACAAAACAATCAGTTATCTAGGAAAAGTTCAAGCACTAACAGATAATCTGATAATGCATGTTGTTCTTGTCCTAATACGAAAACAGTTCTCAAATACAAATACGGTAAATGGTTCCAGTAGGCCTACATGTACATGTCTACTAGTATATGGTAGGCCAATATAGCTTTTACAGGTAGTTTTTATGCAGGTTAAAGAAAATCTTTCTTTAAAATTAATGCGAGCTTCCTGCTCACAAACTTTTTAAAGAAAGTATGTAAAAATATTTGCTACGTACCCAACTCGCATGTACAGTACATGTAGGCCTACATGTACCTAACAAAATATTTAGCATGTACAGACAAAATAATGAAAAATTACATAATATTGGCATACAACCCCTAGGCTTTATGGTCAATATGGGCCATGTCCAGATCACGGTTTTCTCACAGTTTAGAAGGGCTATATCCTGCTTAACGACATTTCTATAATGTGCTAACACCTAGATCAATATGTACATGTACCTCGAACAGACATTTCTATAATGTGCTAACACCTAGATCAATATGTACATGTACCTCAAACATGCTGGTAATAAATCTAAAAGAAAACACAGGCTTTACACAGTTTAGGACCTGTTGTAGAAAGGTTTAATACATGTAGATGTATTATGGGTAGGACCGATGTATTATTGGTAGGACCGATGTATTATGGGTAGGACCGATGTACAGCTAGGCCTTTTTGTTTGCTGGTAATACTCATTTGCACTTCTTTGGACAATATGTAGATATGTGCAAGTTTAATGGGACATTTTATGGGGCATGCATACTACTCCCAAGGCACATCGGCGACGTCATGAGTGATTGAACCTTTCACCAAACTTTCATAGACAATTAATGTGCACAAAATAATAAAAACCATATCACTACTTCAGGTTTCTTCTGGCCAGTTTCTACCGAGTGCTTAAGACCACTTTAGAAGAATCCTTGGTATCGGTATGACGAAAAAAAAACCAGCAACAGCGGCAGGAGCATCATTCACGAATATTAAGTCTGGCAATATCAAACGTAACGTATAGCACATTGATCAACCACTGAAGAATATAAAGCATAGCTCAGCTCAGAGCCTCAGACATCAAGAAAGAAATCCAAAACAGCTCTATGGCTGTCCATAACCAGTATCTATTGGACATTTGACCCTGTAAACTAACATCCATGGTAAATTTGACAAAGAATCCGTATTGGTCAAAGTCCTTATATAGTAATAATAGTGAACGGGGATAGGAGTGCCCCAACCCCCCATCCACACCCCCCCCCCCTCATCCCCCACCCCACCCCCATTGTATGTATAAATGGGTTTCTTTGTGCTCACGAGCTACAGTGATTAAGTTCGCTTTTAGAGAATCCTTGATTTGAATATCAAAAATGAATAATAATAATAATATTAAACATCTAGGCATGACAATAGGATACAAGTTTTGGAGATTTCCATTGAACAAAAACATTTGTCTTGGTAAAATCAAGATTACATGTACAGTCGGACATTATGCAGGGTAGGCCTACATACATAATGTACTACCCTAAAAACTGGGCCATCAGTTTTAATGTTTTTTCTATTGAAGCACGTATACACATTTTCATTTAATACATCTAGTAAATTGCAGGGACTGAGCGTATTGAACTAAAAACCGATGGGCCATCAGGTTTTTAGTTCAATTTCTTAACTAACACTTTGCACGTATACGCTCAGTGCCTGCAATTTATTAGATGTATTAAATGGAAATGTGTGTACATGTACGTGCAATAGAAGCACTTACATTAGCACATCACATGGGTCTGGTGCTGTACATATTAGAAGCCTACAGAAGTTGAGATTTTGCAGGTAGGATGAAAGCCCCACATAGCCCCCACATAGCCCCCACATAGCCCCCACATAGCCCCCACATAGCCCCCACCACCGCCCCCCCCCCACCATTTCTTACCTGGTTAATTCAGCCAATCAGACTATTAATAAGACAACATCAGCATGCAGTTTCCGGTACATGTACAAATGTACTAACTACCATACAATCTATGCATACCACATGTCCCTATTAACACACGCCTACTAAATGCAGACGGTCTTTTCCACAGACAGAACCCATGAGAGATGTATCACCACCTCCTGCCAAGAAGAGGTCACCATCAAGAACGAATGTTAAACCGATATTGATCTACACTCATCACGGCTCTCATCTCTTGCTGGGCGGATGCGGGTATGAAAACATCTGTACGGTAAGCACCCGGCTTCTGCATTGTGCATGTCAATTTATGACACTTGTTAGCTATAGTCTAATCTGCCTTAACCCCTTAGGAGTTTCTGGATGAGATTCTAGTCGCCGCAATAATTCATACCATACATCATGCATTACAGTGTAGTAATGTGATTACAATATTGTACAATAAAAATGTATGGTACGCGCTATTATAGAATTTGACAATAGTTTCTTGCGTTAAAAATAATTCTTGTAAAATTTAATGCCGCATCCTTGACTATGTTTTTGTGTAGTGAATGTGTGGAGATCAGATAAAAATTTCCTATAAATTTTATACCGGTAACTTTTTACTGTACAGGAAGTGATGTAACAAGAAAAAAATGAAGCATAATACAAAAGATAAAACGAGAATAACAAGTGAACAAACAAGCTGAAAAACAAATAAAATTTGAATATATGAGCAAACGAGTATAAACAAAGATCCAGGCAAAGAAGCAATTAA
>JAVCKS010000703.1:2776-17641 GCA_032273685.1 Pteraster tesselatus | reverse complement strand
TGGGACAAATTCAGTGCACTGTCGAGTATACTCGTCCCCACGCCCCTTGGTAGGGAAAGGGTAAATTTTTTTTGTCTTTTTTCTGTTCAAGTGAGTGTCCCCTCTGATTGCCCGTAGTTTTCTTATTCTACAGTTTCATGTTTATTCTCGTAGGAATAACCTGACGATTCTGGATGCGTTCATGGTCCGTGGCCAGGGAGCTCGGGGGGAGCTAAGGTTTAACAGCAAGATCCCCAGCGCTAGCAGTAATCTACTCTTTGAACTCAAGTCCACACATCTCTTAGATTGTGACAGTAAGTACAAACGGGGACGGGACGGTTTGAGCAGTAAATTACTCTCTGAACAAAAATCAACATGTGGGCAGAATAAAATACCACGTTTATAGTCGGAATCCAATTCACTGTTGCAGTCGTCATTAGGGGTAACATTGCCCACACACTCATGTGTAACTTCATAGAGATTTTATAACATTTCCAATTTGCTGTTTTTGTCCTCTGGTGTAGAATAATATATTTTGTCTAGCACAGACCACTTGAATTTTAAGCATGAACGAAGCTTAACTCGTGCAATAGAAAATTGATACTATGACCTTTCACACTATGATGTTTGCACTATGATGTTCACAATGTAATATTGATACTGTAACCTTTCACACTGTGACTTTTCACGCTGTGAACCTTCACAATGATCCTTCACACTGAACCTTCACACTGTGACCTTTCACCACTGTAAATTTTCACCACTGTGACCTCTCACCACTGACCTTTCACCACTGTGACCTCTCACCACTGTGACCTCTCACCAATGTGACCTCTCACCAATGTGACCTCTCACCAATGTGACCTCTCACCAATGTGACCCTCGACACTAATTATGTAGTTATGTTCATGTCTGTATTTAGGATCATCACCCAAAGCCAGGGTTCCCCCAAACTTTACGGTAAAGCGTTCCTTCATGTTGAAGAACACTGGCCAGCTGCCCATTCACATTCAGACGTTTCAAATTAATGGTTACGATTGTGACGGCTATGGTTTCCGCGTTTTGCAATGTCGACCCCTGGAACTGGAGCCAAACGAGACTAAGAGATTAGATATAGCGTAAGTTTTATTCAAATCTCTCACTCTTCTCATATCTTTAGAGGTCATTGTGTGTGTGTGTGTGTGTGTTTTTGACACGGCCTATGGCTGAAAGGATTTTCGTGGATAAATTAATATTTACGAAGATTCCTCCAGATTGTAAACTTACACAATTATTGAGTTCATTTTAACTCATTAAGCTGTCTGTATTGTTAGCAATTTATAACTCTTCCTAATCTAATCTTGTCATCATCAGTAATAATTCATGAAATTAACTAAAGCTTACATGGGTGGACAGGGGTGACAAGTCTTAGTCCTTGGCAGTTCAGCTGACCATCTCCTAATAGCCACGGTAGAATAGCCACTCGGAAAAGATAGTAAGAATTGTCCAGCTTATGTTGATTTCCGGATTGGAGTAAGCTTAAATGTCATCTGTTTAGGGAACCACCTCACCCCACAAACCTAAACACTTGCATATCTGTCTGTCTACCACACAGTTTCACTCCCGACTTCACCATGTCTCGCATCACCCGGCAACTCAAGGTTCTGACCTACAACCAGGAGGAACTGGAGTACACCCTGATAGCCACCCTACCCCCTCACATGCTCTCCGTCTGCGCCACGGCCCTCCCCCGACCCCAGTGGGAGCACCTCCTCTACATCATCTCCATCATCCTCATGGGCATCCTGTTCCTGGGTATACTTACAGCCTCGTACCTGGACGCCCTGAGACTGACGGAGCCCGCCATGACGGCCATGGCTTGCCACCCGGACGGGGGTCACAGCAAGGAGGTCAACAAACTGAAACGATTCGACTTGAGGAATATAGCAGCTGGTATTAAGATTGGAGAGGGTGGAGGAGGCGTAGGAGGAGGAGGAGGAGACAGACAAAGGTATTTACGTTTAATGTGTAACTCACGTGTGAAGAATTGTAAGACATTGGCTTTGATATAAACACTTTGCCTACAACAAGGGCGCAGTCGGTCCGAGTTTGAAATCATGAGAGTATCAAAGTTCTACCTACTTCCTGGTTTCCCAACAGTTTATCCGGTAGTGTACTATCCAGCATCGGTGAGAAGTTACCCTTTCGTTCAAAGTCCTCCTCCTCCTCTCCTCTATCTGGCAGTTCGGTCGCCAACAACACCCGCCACTCGGAGCCCAAGAGCCAATCGGAACGCCGCCTCTCCCCAGACAAAGACCGTGTCAAAGTAAACAGTTGGGTCAGCGGTAGCAGCAGCAGCGTGGTGTTCAGCAGCGCGACCAAACACAGCAATGGGACGTGCAATAGTGTCGCAGCGTCCAACAGCAGCACCCCGTCCCCAAGCGGCGTCGCGGCCGCCTCTTCGGCTCGGAAGCCGGGCAAGGGGCGGCGACGAGTAGCCGACCCTGATTGGAACAATGATTACACCAATAACAATAACAGCAGCAACGCGCCGCACCCGGATTACACAGTGGAATCCCTTTCGGCGACGCTGACCGAAGATGCCCAACGGAGAGACGATTATTTAGCTGCAACGATAGACGTAGACGTGCCGACGAAATTAGCAAGAAACAAGCGTAAAACAACAACAACAACCACCACCAAACAACAACAACAACAACAGTCGAAGCATGACGAGACTGAGAAGAAGTCCTCAGGAGCGGGCAGGCGCAAAGAGGAGATGATGGATCGCGATGATTCTTCGTCCATTTCGACAGAATGCTCCAACGCTGAATCAGACCCATCCGACAAGAGTGGTAAACAGGTGAGATGGAAACAAAGCTTGGGGTTGTTTTTGGGTTTTTTTGGCTTCCCATCGTGTGAATCTATATAACGGTAGCCCTTTTGGTTTTGTTTCTTGCTGGGAACCTATAAAGTTTCTTACCGTTGGCAATCTACAGAGGATGACCTTAAACGTGCCTGGTAGTCCAAAATATTATCTGACCCCGAGGTCCAGCCAGTTTTCCTTCTTTTCATTTTTTCTTCTTCCGAAAATCAAGGTGATATTATATAATAAAGGTAAACAAATAATTCAAAATTTTGAATGCTGTTGAATGCTGTACTACAAAAAACCAACTGTCGATTTTGAACGCGTGCATTTCCGTTTTTTTGTTGTTGAGATAATTCTAATACCTTCAGATAGCTTTAAAAATCTATTGACAGGACGTGGGTAAAACAGCAACTTAACATTGATGATGGAAAACATAATTTTGGTTAAATGGAAATTTTCCGTCTGGAGAGCCCTTAATTCCACAAGCATTTACCGGGATGGACCGCTGTAAAAAAAACTGATTTTAATCTGCTGTTGGTTGGTGGCAGCAATCAACCCCAATATGACACTGCACTTTTGGGAGTAACTATAGAATACTCTGCCACCACGTCCCTTTCTAAAAATACCTCTTGTACCCAGCCTTCACATCACAGTGATGCCAATTGCAGTGATACCAGACCAGTCATGAAATAGCAAGTGGCAGGGTATTCTATAGTTAAGCACAGTTTTGGCCTTTGTGGACATAGATATTGATGATCGGACTGTGCATTATGACTTAAGGAGGGTATTCTATATGACCTTGACAATAGTGTCTATTTAAGTCTCACCCCTTGTCGCCACATTCAGACCTACCACCAAGCCGACAACAAGCCCACCTGGGCCCCAACCAAGACCAAACGTAAGGCCTCCTCAACCTCAGCTGGTTCCGCTAACAACAACGGCAGCAGCGGTGGTGGTGGTGGCGGTATGGGGCTCGATGACTTCAAGTTTGAAGACGTTAAAAGTCGCACCAAGCCACGCAAGAGCGCCAAACTTGACCAAGCATTCTATGGGGATGTCTGCAGGCCCAGGTAGGTTGAGGTATTACTTCGCTGTGGTGTCGACGCAGCTGTTTTAGGATCCCACTAAACCTGGCTTACCAAAGTCCTTTCAGAAAGATTTATCCCCGTGTGTTTTTTTGTTTTTTTTTCCGTTTTCTAATAAAAATATAAAAATAAGAATAATCAAGATTATCCCATTGTTTGCTTGATTCTTGTCGTCCCTCCTTAGTACTCTTGAGTTACCCTACGTACCCCATTCTGAGGCTAGCCGACGTATCAAACAGAACTCTGCCAAGGAGCCTACATCTCCGCATTCTATAGCTGCCAAGGTAGCCGCTAAGGCTGCCAAGAAGCAGGCTCTCAAAATACCCAAAGCCGAACACGGTACGTATAAGGAACCTACATCTCCGCATTCTATAGCTGCCGAGGTGGGCACTAAGAAGGCTTTTAAAATACCCAAACCTGAACATGGTACATAGAGGGGTCTCACTACTCTTAGCTTTTGTTGTCTCAGAGTTCCAACTGAGTTTATTTGGGTTTGGTAACGTATTGGATACGCCACATTGGATTACATTAGTGAAATTTCATTGGTTGTTAACTGGTCACATGTTCTATACAAATTCATGGATTGGTTGACACCTTCGGGCACCATCGGGCTTCTAGGGTGTACAAAATTCCATGGAGCACATCACACACACACAGCATATGTTTGTTTGTGTATTCAGTAGACGTTCACTCATTCACAGTGACCAAACCAAACGAAGCGCCAAGTGAGGCAGCCAGTACACCCAACAGCGAATTGGACAAGGACTCCCCTCCGCCCCTCTGGGAGCAGGCTAAACCCATGCCCAGCAGCCAGGGGCGTCAGCTACCTGTCCAGGCCAAGCATCCCGACCACCGCAAAGACCAGAACCAGCAACACCGCGGCAAGAACTCCAAGAAGTCCTCCGCAGCCCAGTATCCCGACGCCGCTAGCGCCGCAGCTGCGGCTGCAGCTGCGGGCAGCGGGAACGGAGGCAGACCGAGCAGCTACAGCAACGCCGTAGCCGGGGCGGTCGGCAGCGAGGGCGGCCCCGACGCTGCGGTCGCTACGGAAACAGAGAAGGTCGTCGTCGTTGTGAAGAAGACGAAACTGGCCAAGACGAAATCCATGCCGGAGAAAATTTCTGCTTTCACCGCGGTGGGAGAGAGTGCGGGACATCCGGGTAAGGAAAAATTAGTCGAAACATCCCTGAAGAAAATGTTATACTTAATAATTAGGAGGATGGTAACAACACCTACATGTATATCAAACTGCCTCCCTCAAAGCATACAAATAAATAAATAAAATATATCTTCCTTAACCCTCCCGATACTATTGCCAACGAAAGCCGGGAAAAATAGTGGTAATTTATAACGGTCAATATTGCTTGCATTCTGCACGGATAACTGGTTTCCACTAGTCCCCACAGCAATTTGGTAGCGAGAGGGTGCATAACCAACCAACTATATTGTGATGTGAGAAATGTAGATTGACTGTGGATGTATTATTTAGGAGCTATTGGTAACAAGACTACCCCTAACAAGACCAAGACATGGCCCTGGACTAACACCAACGCCAACACTGGCCCGATGGGTCAGTCGGAGACAACGGATAGTACATCAGATACTAGCAGCACGGCCTCAACTGGACCGAGCAGGTAACAGGCTCAAACGTTGCTCCTTAGGTCTTAAACCCTTTCACAATACTGTTTGCGTAGTTAACACACACACTTTTGCCACACAGTTCCTGGTGATAGCATGTATTTATTGCATCAAGGCAACCCATGGCTATAGTCCTTGGGGAAATAGTTATTAGCATAGTTCTATTGAATACCATGTGACCGCATATTGACCAATCAGTCACTGAGTCGTAGACATTGTGCTATGATATGCGTTAATGTGCTAAGAATCAAATTTTAATGGATTAACATTGACAGTTTATGTGGTTTTTGGGCACCAATCTTCCTACAGCCCCAGGTGTCTACAGCATGCCCTACTCCTACCCTTGTAATACCACTATGTCTTTCCGTGATCCCAAATATCTTCCATTGATGTGCTTTCCTGGTACCAATCTTCCTACAGCCCCGGTGTCTACAACATGCCTGCTCCCACTCAGCCCAAGATGAGGAAGCCCATGTCCGCTGACAGTCACACCAACAACTCGCCCAAGTTTCTCTTCAGTAACCAAGGTGGGTTAGTCCCTGCCCCTCGTGACATTAGCCTACCAGAACTGATTCACGGTGTATACCCACGGTGTACAGGGGGGAACACCAATCCCATCTTGCCAAATAAACCCACAAAAATCCTGGCTCGTCATCAGAGCATACCAAAAAAGTAAATGACAGATTTTTTCTTTCCCCCAAGTCAAAATAGTTTATTACAATACAGAAGCTAAGCACCTCCGAGTATAGAGGGCGCTGTATTAGTGTATTAGAGCACCCTATGTCTGATTATAAAGACCTGATATGCATTACAATGAATATAACAAAACATATTCTTCTGATACGGGTTCTGATAAGAATCTTGGATATATTTTTACTTTTGGCCCTAACACCCTAGGCATGCGTGGACATGATTGACTATCATTGAGCGGCAGCCATCTTGTGGGGCTGTCCTTTATCCTTTACTCCCACGAGAGAATATATACTAATCAATTCCAACACGCCAATCATCGGACCTTTAGATACCTGCTTCACGCCATATACAACCTTAAAACTTACTTTTTCGAACCTGCCGAGAATTCTGTTTTGTTTTGTCCTTGTTCTGTTGATGAGCTCACTATGGCTAGACTGCATGGGATGGTGGTGGTAGCCATTTGTGGGCAAATCATGTGATACCTATTCAATTACTGATAGGTCTATTTTACAGCATGCATTGTGTTGCATCCTGTGTGCCCAAAGGTTATTGATTATTTGCCCAAAGGTTATTGATTATTTGCCCAAAGGTTATTGATTATTTGCCGAAAGGGTATTGATTTATTGATCCATTTGCTTCATCGATCCCTGACGGCGATGAACGTTTTAACGCATGCGTCTTCTCTTTGTTGGCAGAGAGCAACCCGTACCCTACTAACCTGTGGGGGAACTTACAGCGAGATCCACGCATGGTTCAACAGCCCCATCCACCCCCGATGCCCGGGTTTAATATGACCAGAGAGGTGCAGCCCCCGCCGCCGCCCAGGAACCAGTCAATGAGAGGTTAGTACACACGTCCCTCTGTTGTCCACCTGTTGTCCATCCAAATAATATTTGGGAGGGGAAATTTTATAATCCTTCAGATTTTGGCATTTTTGTTGTATTCTTATTCCATGTAAAAAAAAAATTCTAAGTCTATTTGTTCATGGCCACGCAATGTGGAGGCTACTCACAGGGAAAACTGGTCTGAAACCATGTATTAGACTTTCAGTTGTTGGGTTTGAAGCTCTACATGCATTATCTTCATGAGCTCCTAACAAACCAAGGCGGAGTAAACTTCCACAGCGGGATTTGAACCAGATCTACCGACTCCAGTGCCACCGTCCTTACCATTAGGCCCCCAATAAAAAAGATGTGTTGCCCTCAAGTGGAAAAATCAAGATGTGGGGTCGGATTATTTTTTTATTTATTTATTTTAGTTTTTTTTATTATCTTAAATTTCAAGTGTAAAACCTTTTATATACCAGAATATAATAATAAACCGCATTGTCCCTGTGTTTAAATCAATCTGTGTTGAATCCCTAAAAAACCAAGCGATAAGTCATTATAGGGAAGATAAGCACAACTCCTATCAACATGTTATGCTAAAACGTTGATTTTTTTTTGGAAATATTACAGTCGGTCGCTTGGGCCGCCGGTCCTCTCAAAAGTGAAACTGTTTTTCTTCCCATTTTACAAATCAGGCCCCATCGGTGATTGGCGTGGTGTTGGTAGTATCTCTGGTACCCCTAGTAGCCCGTGGCAGCCGGAGCCTGACTACACGAACGCCGGCTGGTCAACGGAGACTGGATCGCCACGCTCTCCGACTCGGCCAGTAAGATTGTATTTACCAATAGACATTGTCACCCATGTTTACTTAATAGCTGTTTTGATCACGTGACACGCAGACCGGCAGGCAAAAGACAAACCCGGAAGTCTATTGGTAAACGTGTTAATGAATGGCGATGGAGTGTACCAGATTTATCGATCAGAATAAATTGTAATTTTCTCGTTTATTTGAGAGTTCTGAGAGTTGCGAAGTAAAAAAAAAGTTTCCTCCAGAATGCCAGTTAGTTCGCTGTGTAGATCGTAATGAGAAAATGTCGTCTGTAGTGATAATCTATTGTTTTTTCCTGCCAGTGACGTACATCGTGTATAGGGTTGGGAATTCAAACCTTGGTATCCACTGAGGGCTTCTGTGTCTCGACACATTCTGTTAATGGCCCACTGTACCTGATAGTGCCAACCTGCTGTCTACTAGAACCATCGTTGAGTTGATGACACCTGCCAAATTTATGAAATGAAATGTTGTGTGGCATACAAAAAAAGCTCTGTCACTTTAAAAACAATTCATTCTTCAATGATAAATGAATTAAAATCAGGGTTTGGGACATGTTTTGTGACATAATGATGCATGATGTTGTCAGGAAGACAGACAGACAGACGGGCGGGTGGCCCGACAGGCAGACGGACGGGCAGAGAGATGGAGAGAGATAATGCAAAAAAGATTACCTCCTGGCCAGGATAATAATTTTGGATAAAAATTATACACTGTGTAAGGAGTATGCTTCTTGTTTATACTCGCTTTGTTCAAACCAATTTGTTTTAATTGTTCTGTGTACATATGGAATCTTTCCAGTCTAACTTGTACCTGTCTACTGCCACCAACCCGTGGAGCTTCGAGGACATGCATCCCAACCACACAGCACCCAGCACAAGCTGGAACAGCACCAGTGAGCTGTTCCCTTCCATCTGGAGCACCCCTGGCTGTAGTAACACTTCCTTACTGGACAGCACCCCCACCATGGACACCCAGGAGTCACAGGTTGGTCCTGGTTATATAGGGTGCCTGCGACTATGACACAAGTCTTCATATATGGGTGTTTCCATAAATTAGGGTACCAATTTGTGACGGTGTCCTCTCTTACATTGGGAAATGTACCACCTAATTACTTCTAATTGTTTAGAGTATTTGCAGTTGTGTTTGAATCAGAATCAAAAGGCAATACTAACATTTTTATATTCAAACACAACAATATTATTAAGAGTCATAATAATAAAATAATGATGGATTCATTTCAGGACGTAAGAGGGGACACCATCAGAAATTGGTACCCTAATTTATGGAAACACCCATATCCCCTTTATATGTGGAGCAGTCATGGCTGTAGTAACTCTTCCCTGCTGGACACTCAGCAATCACAGTAGGAGTCACACTAGGAGTCATGTTAGGGGTCACGCTGGTAGTCACGCTGGGAAGCGCACTAGGAAGCGCACTAAGAAGCGCACTAGGAAGCGCACTAGGAAGCACACTAGGAAGCATACTGTAAGAAAGTCTCAAAATGGGATTATTGGCAAAGTATTGACCCAGACCCCCCTGTGCCCTCTCCTCCCCCTCCCTCTCATATTCTCGTCATGGCACTACCCACAAGGTGGGTGCTGCCACCTGTTAGATAGTAACATAATAATGCTTGTTGCTTTCTGTGTTACCAGTATTCTCCGTTCAACAGTATGCACAGTCTGTGGGGCAGTACCATGAACGGTCTGGGAAGGGCTGGCCCCACCTGGAACCCAGCCAACGACCACAAGCAGTAGCCACAGAATGCCGGTGTAATAGCCATCACCGTAGAATAAACAACCCTTGCAAAGTCATTTTAAGTTCGTATAACCAAATGTATCGCATTTGTTCCACTGCTGGTTAAAATAAAGATGAAGACATAAATTCAGAGATTGGGATGCTACATGACCTAAGGTTAGTTTAGTTTTGAAATCCCAAAAGCTCAGGTTTAGGAATATATGGAGCCATACATTCTTAAACTACGAGACTCGATACAACGGGGTGATATTGATGGTTTTATTTCCAGCCACCAATATTTTTTGGGCAGCTCCCAAGGTGTATGCGGGCGGATCTCTTCCCCAATCTGGTTCACCTAGAAACAAGTCTAACTGCAGTATTAAGTCACTAAGGAGGTACAGGTAGACGGTAAATATTATGCTGAAGATCTTGTTTGTAGGTTTGTTTGTTCAACGATACTTTTCATTTGAAATGTTTACAGAAATATACATTTTGGTTTGCCAAAAATAGCAAACTTTTTTTTCCCTTCGTAGAACAAACAATTTTTATATATCACTTTTCTCTTTTGGGATGAAAACAAAACTGAAGGTTTTCGTTATAAAACTTTTATTGATTTTTTATTGTAAACAATTTATTTTTAAAATCTTTTTTTAAATATTTTTTTCAAAAAGTACAGATTTCTATTTTGTACTGTGTATATGTGTAAATTAAACACTCTCAAAAGTTCTATTTTTGTATTTGATTTCCACATTTTTTTATGGGAAATGGATCCTACTTCTATAATAGCATGTTTAAAAGAAATACTGCTGTATTTTTATTTGTTAGAAAAAACGCAAGATACGCATAGAAAGAAATAGCTTTTTTTATTTAACAAATTTATTATTATTGTTCTAATTATTAGTTGTCGATGAGAAAAAGAACAGAAAAATGGACTTGTGCTGCAGCATGTACCCAATCCCACCTCCCTATTATTAATATCCCCGGGTAAATTGCATAATATACCACTTAAAATAGAATTATATTATCAGGAACAACTAACTAAACAAATGTTAGTAAAACTCCAAAAACCCTCTACACAAAGATGCCTAGCTTCCTTGTTATGGAGTGCCTGTGGCGCCACCATGCGCCCGGGATTTTCCATTGGCTGATCGACAGCGAAGTTGTTTATTTTTGTGACAAACTTCATATAAATAATTATACATATCAACACAGATAAATACGATTTTGGGCTATATTTTGGCCATTATAATTTATATAATAGGACCTACGTTCTAAAGTGAACCAGATTTAGTGATTCCCCCAAACGTGGAGTAGAACATACAAAGGGAATAATGTATGTAGAAAGCTCTTATAATTATTTGTTGTCAATGGGAATAATCATAAAATTTTTTACTGCACGATTATATCAAATTTGATCAAAATGTTTGACATTTTCAAGAAAGAGCTTTTTTATACATGTATGTAAATGACTTAATACTGCAGTAAGACTATCTAATGGCTTTGCAAGGTCTTTCCGAATCGGGTAATGTAATTTATCTTGTTGAAAAATGGTGATGGCTACAAGTACAAACAAAATCATGGTGTCCCTCCCAAAAAAGTAGGGGTAGGGGATTTTTTGGGAGGGACGTCGATTTTCTCATTGTATATGCTACAAATTGCTAATTAATATATCCCGATGAAAGAATGTGAAGAGATAGTATAAATTGGTGTATGATACCATTCAGAGTTCCTGTTCTGTTCAGAACCCTATTGGGTAGCGGCCGTCTTGTGGGGCCGTCTTATGCTGTGAAAGAGATATACAAGACGACTAGCCATGGGCCCACAAGAGGGCTGCTACTGCATAGGGTTTACAATAAAGATATGCTCGTATCACACATTTAAATGGTCATACTATTCAAGTGTTGGGTTTGGCTTCATCTCCAGCAGACTTTCGGAGAGGCCTGTGCTGTTCGCTCGCCACCCCTCTGAATGGTTCATGTTCCGATAATATCTCTGAGCGTACTTATACCGTGCTGTAATTTTATGATCCAGTTGTGACTTATTTTACGATATTTGACTTTCCTACCGATTTGTGACGTTACCCTAACCAGTGTCCTAATTTCAGAGAGGCCCTATGACCTTCGTCTGTCCTCGTTTGAGTCAAGATTGACGAAAAGGCTTGTTTTACATCCCACACCTCTGTTCTGTCAATCGATTCGGATCGATTGCTTGTTTTTGATCGATCCTTCAGCTCTACCAATCTATTGGTTGACTGTTGGACCTCAAATGTGCATGTTGACAGATGATGATGAAAGATGGCCTCTCTGAACTGCCTAATATTGACCTCGAGTCACCATTTTAACTTTTCCCACCAAAAGTTATTGTTGGTTGACACAAAGTCTGTTCAAATTCCCGATCGCAGTGATGTTAACATACCTATATAGTTGCTGTCTTGTGGGACATTACAGTGGTTCTTTTGGAGGAGACTCCAGTATGGATCCCCTATACCGTATTCTGAATGGATTGTATCAGGGTTATTTGAAGCACTGTCTCATTGTGGCTTGTACCAGTATACTTGTGCTTACCGTATAGGCATATGGAATTACACACAGGACCAAGAAGCGATTTCACAAAATTCGAGCTACGCGTGTCAACAAGTCCACTCCGTGTGAAATCAGGTGGTTCTGTAAGAGAATCTCCATTCCAGTGTTGTTTGTGTTCTGTGAACATTAATTTCGTTAAATCGAAAGTTTATGTTAGAAAACAAACGGAATGGACGGGGTTGACACTTCGGAAACCCGTGTGTTTCCTCGTGTGTTTCAAACGTAGTATGTGCCAAGTGAATAAAGTACAATGTATGTTTCCACGTCGCCCAGTGTCTGGTACCTAGGTCCAATGTAGACAGGGTCTTCCGTACTGCCCTGATCCATGACGGCCGCTATATTCGATCGGGTATGTGCAAGACTTTACCTGATTCTACTTAAGAAGAAGAAAAAGAAACGATGGACGAGTAAAGGAAACGAGAATTGGTGTTACAATGCAGGAAGTTGTTGAACCTGCTTTTTGTTATTTCGAATTTTACGCTTGCTGGTGTTTTTTTTATTGAACTTAGAAGAAGAATGACTCCTTTGGTGAGACGTGGGGCATTCGTTCTTGTAAAACGTATTTAGAGCTAATTAGTAGCACGTTATGGTTTCTGGAATGATTCGACCGACCGGCAGTTGTAAAGGAACAAAATTGGCGTGTAAGCCCTTTCTTCTACGTCTGGTGTTTAACAGAAAACGATTGGGGTCTCTTCTGGTACTATGACTGAACGTCGAGCAGAAGAGAGGAAAAGACAAAATACTGGTTGTGACCACAAGTTAGTGTTGTGTGTTTTTAAAAAGAAAACAAAAAGAAAAACCTCACTGGTATTGTAATGTGGTCTACTAATTCGGCTATTACTGTATTACGATATGCAACATGCGGGATACGACGGGATCGGCCTAAGTTACCACGACGGTGGTTGACTTGGAACAGGTTTGATACTGTTCGAAAAAAATAAACCAACTTTCCAGAGTTTTTGGAAAATAAATTTTAAAAATAATATCTTGATGTAAGATGTTTTTTGTTGTTGGGCGCTTGTGTTGTTGCTACGCCAAGAAAGTTGGAAGGAAGCTAGGTGTTCAATGGCGTTTATTTATCTGCTTGTCGTGCTGTCTGTCTGTCTGCCTGTCGTGCTGTCTGTCGTGCACCTCCTGCCTGCCGTGTTGTCTGCCTGCCGTGTTGTCTGCCTGCCGTGTTGTCTGCCTGTCATGTTATGTCTGTCGAGCGGTCTTGCCGGTCGAGCCGTCTTGCCGGTCGAGCGGTCTTGTCCGGGTTCGCCGGTCCGTCGGTCTTTCTGTCTCTGCCTAAGTGCCTGATGATGACTTCGATGTCTCAGCACCACGACACTGGCTATGGATTACAAAAATGTAAACCCGGTTTGATGCAATGGAAATTGATTTGCGAGGGCGTTAGTGGGCTGCTTTGAAGGTGAAACCGTAAGATCGGCCCATGCCGCGGCGCCACCACCGGACAATATGAGTCACACACGACCCCCGTCCACGCGGTCATGCCGCGTATACGTCTAGCCGGTGACTGACTTTCAAAACTTAAAATCACGAAGGTTGTTTCTTTAATATCCATTATTACCTCTGTCACTCTAATTTGTTCATTTTCCTTGTTGTTCAGGATTACACGCGGGCAACGTATTGAACCTTTGGGTCATTGTGTTGTGGCTATAGACTCTACAGCCTTACCTGTGGAGTTTATTGTACCGCGGAAGTTCGTTACCACGCACATTTGGTATGGTATTATTTCCGCTTCAGAATTCCCAAAAGTTCGATGTTTTCCCTCCAAAGGAAGAAATCGAGTACGATTGGAGTGTATGAAGGTAATCTGATGTGGGTTTATTTTGAAATGTTTAGACTGAGCCAAGTTTTGCTTGCCAACTTCCTAGGCGTCTTATCTTCGAGTGTAAACACTGTTGAATGGCAAACCAGTTCCGGACACATTTTATTGGTTAAACACTGTCTAAAATCCTGGCCCAGGCGATAATTTGAGTATGGACACTTCGTCGTCCTCCGCGTCGGTATTCGTATCTGGCAACGTACAATTCTTAACTTCTGTAAAAAATTATAATACTGTAAGGATTTCGGGAGAGGAAACCCCAAATGTTCTTCTTTCACCAACTTTGTTATACCAATAAGCGTTATCTTGCCATCCATATTGGCTGAGCTATTCCCATAAGTCGGATTATCACCCAGCTATAGGTATATTAATCCCCTCGGGAGTAATGATATTCAATCCTCCGCGCCTGAAATGGCAGTCACGAACATTAAATAATAAGCTTGGAAACAAATAGATTTATGATACACAGTGGGCGGATATTATGACAGCCGACACAAGGAAATGGCGTGTTTAATACTGTGGTTGACGGTGTATACCAACTTCTAACCACGCACGCTTTAAAATTCTAAACAGAGGTTGTTGTCTGTCCATTGTTATACTGGACATACCGGATGGTTGCTGGTTGACAAACCCAAGCAGATGTATAATGGCGTTTGTACGTACCTATTTGACGGGGAACTTGCTCCTGCTGTGGCTGAGTAGTGCGATTCTCTCGCTTCCAAAGGGTACGTTCAAATTGTGTTTTCAGAGAATTATATATGAGCACAGAATATCAAGAAGTACACATCAGCGCTAGGGTAATTGTACGCACAGCGTATA
>JAVCKS010000692.1:0-18358 GCA_032273685.1 Pteraster tesselatus | reverse complement strand
CCCTTGTATTTATCTCTTTCTCGAGAGGGAAATGGCAAGGCTCACGAAAAGGGTCGTATCGCTGGATACGATGTTACGTGAATAGGTAGATGTACGTCTCAGAAGAAACTCCGGCAGGGGAGGGGGACCACATTGCTATTCAGATCTCCATGTTCCAATACGTAAAAAAATGTTTTAAAGTTTTAAAGAATTTGTTTTATTAATGTTGTATAACACGGGACACCTTGACAAACCGCGGTGGAACGACTCGTATATACATATTTTGACGAAAATACACGCCAAGAACTACCGGTATTTGCGGATGCGAAATGATGTCATTAGTCAATTATGCCTCACTTTAGATAAATTTGGGATTGTTTTCCTTTGAAAGTGAGAAGAGTATCCAAATTCAAACTATTCGACAAAGAAAGTCTGTGCAGCCCTATCAGTGTGATAGGGCGCATGATACGTACCCGGGTGCACGGGCGTTATTGAAGTGGGACAACTTAATTTTAACTTTTCGTATAATCGAAATACAATTTGGTAAATACTAGGTCATACTGACATTGTGTTCTATGGTGAAGATTTCAATAACTTGAGTGTCTTTCCTGTTTTTTTTATTCGGTTATTGTTTGTTATTCCAAATCAACAGATTGTATTTTTTATTGAAATGTATATAATGTACGTGCGCATCAATAAAATATTTTTTATTTGGGTTACATTTTTGTCAGCTTTTTGTCTCAATTGGTTGGTTGGTTGCTCGCTTGCGTGCTTGCTTTTTTTGTTTTCTGTCTCATTGCTCCCTCGCTCGATTGCCCGCTCGCTCGCTTGCCCGCTCGCTTGCCTGCTTGCCCGCTCGCTCGCTCGCTTGCTTGCTCGCTTGCCCGCTCGCTTGCCCGCTTGCTTGCTCGCTTGCCCGCTCGCTTGCCCGCTCGCTTGCTCGCTTGCTTGCCCGTTCGCTCGCTCACCTGCCCGCTCGCGTGCTCGCTTGCCCGCTCGTTTGCTTGCTTGCCCGCTCGACCGCCCGCTTGCTCGCTTGCTCGCTTGCCCGCTTGCCCACTTGCCCGCTCGCTCGCTTGCTCGCCCGCCCGCCCGCTCGCTCGCCCGCTCGCTTGCCTATACCTGGTCGTGTGGCTAGTAACTGGCTACTTGACTGCTTGCCCGTCTGCTTGGATTCTCTATACCTCGGCCTGCGGCTACATTCGTTCGCTCGTCAGCGTTCATGTACAGGATTGCTTTCCTAGTTTGTTGTTTACTTATTTGTTTTGTGGGAATGCCCAGTGTATTTATTTCCACGACCAGTCGAGTACGTATTATTAATGTGATGATCCAGAGTCCACGGCCATGATCAGGGGAACTAGCTCAAATTAATGAGTCCTAGTCAGAGCGCCCCACTCCAAAATACCCAGTGATATCATACAGAGCGCAGTCCGCGTGAGAACATTTTGTAGGCGAAACACCTTCTACGGTTTTCGCCATTACACCGTTGTCCAAAGTGATAAATTGGTAAGCGTTCTTTACTAGCACAGTAATCCAATTAATAGTCCCATATTTCCGACAGCTGTATGCAATTTCACGATACGATGCAAGATTGCAAGTGCAGAGAGTGCCTTTCGTAATAAGCGTCATTCACTTCGAATCGTTTAGTCCGAAATGCGTGGGCTGGAGAATTAACGCTAATGATGTTGGTGCTTCTACTGAAATGGGTTTGTGTAAAATGCATCACAGACACATATCTCCAAATTCGCGCCAACTTCTATTGAATGCTTGACACCAAATTACTTCTTAAAGCTGAATTAACTCTGTGGTAAACTGAGAATGTATCACGAAGACCCGTGAGCGCAGCGCTGTTTTTCATAGACCCCAGTGCTTCGATTCTTACGAAAACGGGGTTTCTGCGTACAAATTAATGTTGGTGAGAGTAAACCAGTGAATTATTGAGCTTAGAGCTGTCTATTGAAGCCTATGCATGTAGAAGTAAAGTAAAGCGAACTTTTACCATGGTTTTACGGGCCTAAACTAACAAAAATCCTTCAAGATATATAGTAAACCGCACTTAGTAGATCTCCATGGTAGACCGCAGTTTACGAGGTACGTACTATACGGTGGAGTAGCGACGATAGCGACACAGCATTATGGTTGTTTGAAATTCAGAACATGGTCGCCGACCCTCCCGACTGAAAATTGGCAAACCCGCGTGAATGATAGAAATGCATATATAATATGTATATTTTCCCTTGCTTTTGGTTTGTAGCACGACGGTGCTCAGCGAGAATAACTCAACTATGATCCGCCATCTTTGTTTTGTTTTGCGATACCACAGGCTATGGTGCACCCATCCCCGCGCGCGTGTCTTGTAACTTTGTTTCGGAACCGTAGAAGATGCTAAATGTATAGAATACTTTACAGACTTACAAATTTTGTATTAATGGGAAATCAAAGTTGCCCCATTCGTAGGAAGATTTTATGCCAGAAGAGTGCATACTTTCGCCAGCATGGGGCGTAAACGGAGTGACATTTTCATGGGCCTCGGCATATCGGCATGGCTATAGTTCGCCTATTTGTTCGCATCATTACATGGGTACTGGGTGGGGCCTTGCGGACGTATAACTCACGATCTGGACCGAGAGGTGGGCGATCTTTCGCTAAGGCATATCCGATAAGCCGATTTTAATAATATGTTGATTTTGTAATAGTAATTGCCCAATAAAAGACACGAAATTGTACGTGGTCGTATCGAGGCTCAAATTCACTTACACGTGTACGGTCGAACGAGGGCGTCCTATATTTAGCCATGGTAATTGCGCTCTTCTTTATTCACACATTACAATAAATGTGCTACCAGAAATTATCATGATTTTATCCGTACAGTGGTTGCCGGAATCTAGCCTAAAATAAACCTCCCCTTCGCGCCAGAGTCCGAGCTGTAACACTGTGCATGCACGCCGCCCTGAGGCCCCGGCAATCACTCAAAATCAACCCACGAGGCATTGGCTACAGTTACCGGATCGTACCAGGTTATATATTATATAGGTGGTGATCAATTTAATTTGTGAAAAGGACTTTCATTTCGAGGTACATTGGTGCAGTTGCACTATACGTTACGACGTGTCATGAAATTTAAATACATCTACTAGTGGATATGCACGAACTCTATAAGCATTGGGAAAGATCTATATCGCGAGAGGTTGCCAATTTGACTTATTGCTACGTGCCTTATGTTTTGGGGTAAATTCCCAAGTTATAGATAAGTATTGTGAATCCACTTTTCCAGAGTGATTTGTACATTTACCCAACGAAAAGAACATCAAGCTAAAAATATTTCCCTAGTCAGCCTTTGTAAGTTTTTTTACAAATAAGATTTACACTTAAAAAGTGTCCAACAGTAAGATTTTGTTCACAATAATTCTTTTACAAACCCTTCTCAATGCATTGCAATGCCGTTGATTGATATAAACATTGATTGTCAACTCCACTAAGGATTCGCCGGCACTACCAGAACACGGCTCGAAATATCCTCACTTGATGAAGATGGATGCCCGTGTCACGATACGTAGGGGAAGCGTTCGTCATGCTGTGTGTTTACAAGACTGAAGGAGTATCCGAGGATTTTCTGCACAAATGGATTCGGTTAACTCAATGCATACATCAATTAGGACTCATTACACCTCGTATGGCGATTGAAGATACGATTGCCAATGCTGTTTTGTTGGTAAGATACGGGTGGTGCATGATGTACATCGCTATACGAGGTTCGGCGTAGGATCCCCAACAACATAAATTAGTAATAAAAAGTTGGCGACTTGGGCTCTGTATCATGTATAAATATTCGGTTCTCGTTATTGAACTTCTCCTTTAACATTTTGTTTTACTTTCAAACACTTTATTATGTTACCTACATTGTAGTTCTTAGGCCTCATGTAGCCAAATATTTATACGAATTAAAATTCCGTTATCAAAAAAATTCAGGTCTTGGTTAAATTTCACATTCAGAAATTTTCCAGTACATGTATTTATTTTGATAGGACAGCAGAAAATATCACACTTACAAGTTTAAAACCCACAGAATGTAAAATGACACACCATTCAGATAAAATAGCAAATTTGGTCAGATAGAAACAATAATGCGCCACTAAATTGTTTATTACACCACTGAGTCCCACTGAATATTGCTAAACACGGATTTAGAAAGAATGTACGTATGTAATTGAAATTATGGTCTGCTAAAATCCTTGACTGAATATTATTACCACAATATCATTACGCAGTAAACGGGTGGGTGGGGGAGAAGAGGTGCGAATCGAAGCTTCTAAAACACGGTGTCTCCACGATGGTTGCTCTCGTCGCTTTGAGACCCAAACTTCGTGCTTATATTACCCATAGATGTCTGGTACAACAGCCATCATGTCGCAGCCATGGCGGGGCCTAGTCCCCGGCGCTTTGCACCGAAAAAACTCCCGAGGGCGCCGGAGGAGAGATGGATGAATGAATATTTTCCTCATGCCGTCTGCAGGGACAGAGACCTCTCTGTGCGTGTGTTTCCTTTGTAAGAGTTGTACGAAGAGAAAGATAAAAAAAAAATAAGGAAGAGGATATTCATAGCGGGAATTCAGGGCGGCAGTAAAGATGTTGATGTTTTGTTTGCACTTGGAAATGACTGGCGCAATGTGATCCTTTTTCGATCGGGCAAGATTCCGTACGCGATCGCGCTGCTGCCGCGATGGCGCGGCGGCGTGCGCGCTGCTAATTTAAAAATAGCCCATCATACCCTTGTGAGTTTTCCAGTCGCTTTACAATCAAAATAATAATCGGGAACTTTACTGTCTTCACGTCCGGACTCCTTTCTACATTGTTTTTTCACTTGTCGTCACTTGCTGACGCTATATAGCCTATAAAATCATTTTTTGTGCAGTAACAAGTGCAGTAACCTTGTAGGAATATTATATTAGCACCGTGTACAAGGCGAGGCGAGGACAGCCAGTTTGTCCTCTTCATAAATCATAGCAGTGCACCACTATAAATTATAATTCGGACGCCTTGCAGTTCCGAATCTCTGCAGCCTCATTTGAAGCAATCGATTACAGAAACCATAGCGCTGTTGAGTCCAGACCAGGAATTTTGTGTAAAATATTCGTATATCATACTGTGTCCAAGTGTGCGATGTAAAACACGATTGTAATCGTTTCACCCTTGTCATCGTCGAGCGAGTGAGGGCGCTTTTGATGGAGTCTACAAAAATATACCCCGACGCGACGAGCTCACTGAATGAGCTCAGCTTGGCGTACGCGTACAACCCATGGTACAACCGTGTTGGTTTAAAAAGAAGAGAAAGCACACTGTATATCCACTACTGAGCTTTCCAAATCTTAAAAGCCGCACAGACACGGTATACACCTTACGAAGTCTATAATCAGATTTTATTTCGATAATTTCTGTAATAAAATTACAATTTTTTGAAATAACACTGCAACGGCGAAATGGTAAGACAGGGATTAGACGAAATATATGAAAACAACACGGGACGTTGGAGGATTATAAGGAAAGCAATGATATCTTGCCGACCGAATCACACTAGACGCCAACATGATCTTGGGGGTATGAGGAATTTAGGAGCCATCTGAATAATTATGTATCCATTACGAATGAACCCATTTCACTCCCGGTGTAGTGATCTGTAAACGTACTATCCGCTGTATAATGCGGCTAATAAGTATACTTCTATATGCATGCTCTAAATCAGACAAACTCATCAGAATAATTACGTCTCTAACATTTTACATTTTTGTATGTCATTATTTACGTGCACGATTTTTTTTTGTTCCTTCTCGTATGTGTGCCAGTTCTTTAGGATTAATCTGTCATCAGACATATAATCATCTAGAAAACCTTTGGGTATCAATATTTAAATCACATTTGTATGATCGTTGGCAAGACGAAACCCTGCATATGTACAAAGTTTACCTCCAAGTTAGTAATGATAGGCAGGTAAAACAAACGGTATCCATTCAGGCTTGAGCAAACGCTGTCATTGAATAACCCAGCTAAGGGCGGGAAATCATATCAACAATTATCCAACAACAATGCGTAACAAAAGTGTGTCGAAATGCATAATAATTGTATTCCGAGTGCGTGACGTCGCAGAAAGTCCTGACCGCCAAAGAGTGACCGTTGCTCCACACGCGAACCAATCGGAGTGGAGAGCTAGCTGTCCATCATCGGTGCTTCGCGGTTAACTTCTGTTTACAGAGCTGCGTATAGCGCCACCCATGCTATAGTGTCTCGCACAGGTACGGCTGTAGTCTCGCACGGCGTCGCAGCAGTGCGAAAAGCCACGCACTCTGCACAGCATTCGGTGAGCGGTGATCTTTTTTGTTTTTTTTTGACCCGATATGAGACCAGCACAAGGAAACCCCCCATTGAATACACACATAGGAACGTACGTACGTGCTGTCGCCCGTCCCCACGCTATGGCATTCCACACGTGTGTTGTGTAGTATTACTATTACTAGTGGCACTAGTCGCATGCATAGCGTACAAACCAAACGGATCCTATACACACATTTATACGTACCCATTACATTTACACACGTAGGTTACCGTTACGCTTAGTTCAGTTTTCAGGGTTTAGTAGCGTAGGAATTTTATCAAACAAAATGGACGCAGGAAACAGCCAGAACTCTACCTTACACGGAGGTGAGCCAGGAAACGACCCGGGGTGAGTAATATGTTCACATTTTACTTTAAAAAATAGGGAATTTTTAGTAGAATTTTGAACTTCTTTTCAAACATCACTCCACCCTAGCCCAGGCTTACTTCGTAGTTTAGCACACAGGACATGCATGCGTGGTGGTGTACTATGACAAGTGCGAGTGAGTGTGTGTGTAGTCCATAGCTAGCTAGCTAGCTAGCTAGCTTAGCTAGCCAAGCAATACTTTCGGGTCGGAGACTAGTGCTATGGCATGTACCCGTGTTTATCTCATATTTTCTTTTATTTGGTTTCATATTGAAAAATGAATTCAAGTGTAATACTACTACAAAGTACTAGGCCTACTAATTTAGCACCTAATTTCTCTTTTTTATTTTGTTCTCTTTCAAACCCAGAAAAATGTTTATAGGCGGGCTGAGTTGGCAAACGGAAACAGGTAAGAACAAAAAATAGGCCCTACCTTAGGGCTACTATAATAATAAACATTTTCCAGTGGACCAGCAATTTGAGACCTCTCCGCTTTGGTATAAGCCATCCAACCCCATAAGCCAGGGCACCCCATATTCCCCCTTCCCCGCACCCATGGTGCATGCAGCAGTAGGCATGCGCAGGTATGTCGGACCTAGTTGTCGGTCCGGTGGACATGTACATGTACAACTACAAGTTACATGTACCACAGTGATAATTTTAACCCTTGCTTGTCTATAGAATGCCCCACCACGCGCCATTTTATGACTAGTCTGGTACTGTATTGGGCCTAGTGATGTCCAAGGGTACTTTAGTTTTAAAAAGGGATGTGGTGGCGGGGTATTTTAATAATAATAATAGTAATACTAGTTAACTCCTTAAACTGGCAAGATAGCATTTGAAAAATAAATGCTGATATTTTACAAATTTGATGGTCCTATAATATTGTTGTGCTAGGGCTTGTTTGGCCTTTTTTTTTATGCTGTTTGCTATTATTATAGACGTACTAATGGGGGTAATGGCTAGTTTCTATTCAGGTAAACATTAAACAAATTTGTAATGATCAATCGATACTGCGTAAAAAAAATGGTTCCAGTTGTGAATAAATCAAAATTAATGGGTCTGTCTTCACACTGGAGGGGGAGGAGATATGAAATAAATTTAGTACACTTTGAGGTTATCCAATAACTTTATTTTCTTGCTGTTGTCATTGCACTTTTCAAAAAAGATGTACAAAAAATCGTTGGCGCTTCCATACTGTACTGTAGTGTAATACATGTATTGCAATAGTGCAATTTAATATCTCCGTTGTATATAGGGTCATGTAGGCGTGCTACTGGCTACTAAATCTGGTAAATTGCATTTATATATGCCAGACCCACAATTTATATGATGCCAGAAACCTTAGTGCATCTATTTGCGGAATTTTTCATTTGCTTGTGGCAGAAAATTCTTTACAGACCAGTTATTCCTAAATATATATCGGTGTGTGCCCAAGCTATTCTTAGCGGTCTTTACTGATATTGATTTATAGTTAATTATTTAAAATAATTATTGTCTATAAACCAACATTGTTTTTAGTATTTCCACACTATTTACTGCAATATAAACACACCGCTATCGCAGTTAACCGGGTATTTGTCCCCGGAAAAAGGCAAGATGCTTGATATAGAAACTCTGCCGAGAGTGTAGATCAGGGCTATTCAACTTCAATACTTTGTCAATTAATGGCTACAAATAACTAATGCGGCCATAACAAATTTCTGTCTACAGGCCACTAGTCAAATAGGCCCGGTATAGATGGTTTTAATTTAATTTTTTTTTTTTTATTTAAATTCTTTTTATTATTCCAAGTGTATGTGATTAGTATTTAATATCTTCAAATCCCAGCTCCGTGTTTAACTATTAATCAAACAAAAACATATCTGCTACTGATTAGGTCTCAGTTATCAAAGCGTGATTGTGTGTATAATACACATGTAAAAGAACAATCACACACTGCAAAGCAAGTGTTACATCTCACACGCTACAGCTGCTATGTAAAATGCATGCATCATGTTACAGTACCTCATGTGTGCAGCTACGTATGCAGGCAGTACATTTACTGCACATGCTATGTATACATGTACATGTACTGCTGTACTATAATATGCAGGTACAACTACCGGTACACTGAAATTAGTAGTCAGTGTACGTGTACAACAGTATTAAACTGCCACAAATGTGTAACCGTTCACATGTGGTAATTTTCACTGGTATTATGCATCTTAAATGTGTAATATGTAATATTTTCTTTGCTATTGCTGCTTTCCTGTTAATGAGAGTACATGTACATGTAACTTTAAACCATGTTTAAATATTAATTATAAATTATTTACACCTTATTTTAATACCTTATTTTAATATTTTAAAAGATCAGTATGACATACAACTACAAGTAATAAATGTAAGCAATATTCGGAAGTGTAGGGCAATTTACAAACCTTATTGGGTCAAGGTCAATATCCACCAAAAGTTTGCGATTATGTTCGCTTTAAATTTAATCCTGCGCAATGTGTATACATGTACAGTAGGCCTTGCGGGGCGATCGCTTTGGTGCCCGAATTTGTGTTCAAATTCCTCAACACGAGGATTCCTAGCAAACGTGAACTACTTTCTAATTGGTTAATTAAACAGCATGAGTCATGGCAAATCCGCACCCAAGATACAGTAGAACTGGTTCTAACACAGACGTGTAGGCCTATGCGGTACTGTACGTCCTACTGCATCCGCATCTCATGTTCATTTTGGAGCGTTTAGTGAACATCGGCCATTGGGCTAACATAAAAAATATTTTGTTTAGGTGATCCTGTTAACACTTAAGAGGAATAATATTATCACTGAATGTTAAAAGTATTTTCCCCCATGTACTGTACATGTGTACATACAATAACACCTTAATATTGTACTAAACCATCTTTTTGTATTTGCACGTGTGTTCACACAATGTGTACCTCAATGCGCTCAAAGCATAAACAGCGCTCAAAATACTGCGGATTTTTGCTTTTTAATTACATGCAATGCTAATTTTGAATGCCCATCATTTGTTATAGAAACCCCCCAATTTTTTTTTTAAATTATATAAAATAATAATAGCGATATGACCTTCCGTTTTTGTAAACACGCAGGCACACACGCACATGCAAACCACGGTTGATTGAATTTTTAGTGCATTTCACCGTGACAAATTTAAAGCAGTACTTCATAAATAGAAACCCTAAGCCTAACCTCTGTATGATCATAATCACCTAGTGAATTGTAAAGCATGCAGCTTAATAATGCGGGCTTCCTTCGTCTGTCCTTGATCCATTTTGTGTACTGAATGCATGCATGCAAGGCGTAACACTGCCGGTAGGCCTTCAACACAGTGGGGGCATTACTGCTGTACTATCCTGTCACACCGTGTACTGCTTGTGTGTACCGTACACTGATGTGTGTATGTAAGCATAATGTACACTGAAGGAGAACTGCCCTCTGCATATGTAATATCTGTGTCAATTGGTACATGGGAGGTCAGTGCAGTTGGGACATTGCTGGGTCCCCACCCACTCCCCTGAACTTTAATTTAATTGGTATTGCTGCGCAGTTGCGTAAAGGTTGCCCTTGTCCATTGTGTGTGTGTATGTGTGCGCGCTAAGGGTGTGTGTGTGTGTGTGTGTGCAATGCTGCTACCTTCTTCTGTGTGTCAGTATGTTAATTAACAACAGTCCGAGTTGGAATTACATTGTCTTGGAAGTAAATGATCAATGAGCTTTCGCTTTAAATTTGCTTGTTTGGCAAATAACAGTTTTATCTAAATTTGCATATCTTTGTGCATACATACCAATGCGTATAGTGTGCATGTACATGAACATGTATGTATGGGTAGGTGTAACTCTATACTACATGTACATGTATCATTATTGTCCGATATATTTTTGGAGAGAGATATGATACTGTACATGTACACTGCAGTCGCAGTTCCTTACCCTTTATATTACATGTTATTCGTACGAATGTACATGTATGTCTTGTTAATGATGGCTTACAGTATGATTAATGTGTAGTTCACTGTACTTGTAGTCATTACACGATAAGAGTAATTAGTGATTGTCATAGTTAGTGGGAGTACCTCCCCCTACAGTTTTTACTAAGCAGTTGATTAACACAAACATCAAATTGAGTTACGGGGGCCAGGACACAAATCGTCTGTTATAAATGACCTTGTCATTTACACGTAATATCCAGTAAAATATTGTGTACCGTATGATTTTATATTAATCCTTATTGTTCTGTAACTCGGCCAAATCTGTGGGATTTTGAAATATATATTGTTCAGGTACGAGCAACAAACCGTATGGTTTGGTTTGCAACCTACATGTATGGTTTTTGGGAGTACCTCAAGGTTACCCATCCACCATGTTTCTTTTCTAAAAATACCCCTGTACCCAGCCTTCTTAACACAATGATGTTAATTACAAGGGTATCAGACTAGTTATAGAATGCCGAGTGGTCTAAAGTCTAAAATCTAGCCAATTTTTTAATGTATAAAGAATTAAATTTGTTGTTATTAATTAGGCAAATTAAAGTTGGATTTCCGGCGAGGAGATTATCTGGATTATTGCTCTGTCAGTCTGTAAAATACACACACAAAAATTATGGTAAATTATGGCAAAATATGGTGTGTGTACTGAATTATGAGAACAATAGCTACATGTGCATACATGTACATACATGTGTTTATCGGGAGGAAAGACTGGTTTTCGTAAATAAACTTAATATAGCGATACTTTCAAAATGTTTTCATTTTATGTACATGTAGTTCTCAATTCCACTACATGTATACATACTGTATATGTACCCTTCCACTACAGAAGTACATGTACATATAGAAACTGCTTTTAATGGTATAATGTCACGCACAACAGTGCTTGTGAGAGATATGAGGTATACATGTAGCATGAGTTTAATAGACCACTTTACCTTGGGCATAATATTTTCCCATTTCAGACCACATGTTCATTCTCTTGAGAGTAATATTTTTGGTTTGGGTTGTATGCATATTGATGTGTCTTCTCACGCATAACCAGTAAACAAAGAAATGATACTCTTGGGAATGACATGGTTTGAAATGGGAAAACATTACATCATAGCTAAAGAGATCTATTGCCTGAAACAGACTTACATGTACTGCACCCAAAAGTGCAACACAGGACAGTTAAATGTATAGTTACCTGTAATCTAATTATTGAAAATATAATTAAAAATTTTATAAGAATACAGTTTTAGGAAATGGTATTAATTTGTAAATAATCCTTCTTCCTTGTGATTTTGTGTCACTGGTCGTACTGAAAGATAACATTGTGAGATTTTGTAACTGATTTTCTTGCTTGGTTTTTTTAATTTACAGATAGCCTAAGGGATTACTTTCGCAAGTACGGAGATATCAAGGAGTGTGTGATCATGCGAGACCCAACCTCCAAAAAATCGAGGTCAGTCTGGTTCAATTAAATGTACCAACCAGAAACGAGGGTTAAACTATCATCCAAAAGTTTGAATACACATTAACTTTAAACCACAGGAATAATTAAAGGATCCACTGAGATTAGCTGGCTTCATTAAATACCCGCAGACTTCATGTGCAATGGCAAAACAGCCCTATCTGTCATATTTGGAGGTGTTATTGCCCTCTCATCAAAACAACATTTTGGGAAGGGCCACGTACCTATTCCTAATAAAATAGTCGGAGCAATGAATGTTCCCAAATACTGCCATGTGCCTTGTAGCTGACACATTGAACAAAAAAAGCGAATCTGCCTGAATGAGAAGAAAATCCTCTCATAGTTTGAGGTGTAAATTAAGGGCACCAATTTATCATCACACCTTTGAATGCATTTGTGATTCTTATTGGAACCTATAGAGTTTGGACAATGTTTCTTCCAGTTTGTCTCACTCATCATCGGGGTAATGACTGGTCTGCTATTAATGACTACAGCATACTGGTCGAAACATTGAGAAACTGTATGGGTTCTAACGAGAACTGAAATACATGGTATATTCCAAAATATGGACACAACACACGCACACATACACACGCAATGTGTTAAAAAGGCTGTTGTACACCCATAGTGTGCAACAATTGTGCTTAGGAATGACAGACAATAACAGATTGTGCAAACAGCAAACATCTCAATCTCCCCTCCCCCAAATAAAAAATAAAACGAAACATAAAAAAGTCAATAACAAATATAGCACCCACAAATTTACCATGCTGCCCTACATTTTATAATTGAGCTAAAGCTTTTGGTGTTAAATATTTTAAAGTTGCTTCGTCTGGTATTCTATCCATAGCTGATTATTTGTACTTGTCAATTGTCTTCATCCAGGGGATTTGGCTTTGTCACATTTGGTGACCCCAAGTGCGTAGAGAAAGTACTTAACACAGAGCGTCACGAAGTGGATAGTAAAAAGGTAAAAACAAAAATCAATTTTTATCGCTGAACAAACCCATTAGTCTAGCAGACTGTAATGTTGGTTGCCGTGACAGCCAAGGCTTTCAAAGGAGGGCGATAATTACGTGAACAATCCGTGGATTTCTGCATACAACTACCAGTTATGCCTGACTGGTTTTCTATACAGGGGTGTCACTTTGAAGTGGTATCGTGTTGGTACTTTTAACCCAATGTGTTCACTTTATAGCACCCTTCTTTAGACCTTATCAAGCTACATTGATGTTTTCGCTTTACATTCCCAAAACTTGTCGCACATTATGAAAGTTGATGTTGATTATGCCGGAGTCATTTCATTCTTGCAGATTTATGAACTTTGTGAAATGTCAACTTGAGTTGGCGTAAAACGGTTCAAAGCGGAGATTCTCAGCTTGTCTGTTGTACTTAATGATCATATTGTAGGGGTAATCCTTTGTTCTTCCTCCATATTTATTACGCGTCCCATCGTGACAAAAGAATTCCTAATGTACATGTACATGATGGCGGCTATAGCTCTTGTATAGGTTTTTTTTTATTACCATGCTAAATTACTAAAAGATGTGCCCTCCTGGCTGTAGTTTCCTGTTATTCTTAAGTTTTGTTTGTCTTCTACCCTAGAAGTAGTATAAATAAATTGGTCTTTGTACAAATAAACGTCTGTCTGCAACATGTACGTACAGTATCTGTGCGTATCGTACACATTGTGAATATCTTGTGCTGTGTTTTTGCCCCAGTAACACAGTCCAAGAGACTGACGTCATGTGCATTGCATGTGGTGTCTTTTAGGGGAAACACATTCGGCAGTAGGCTTGCAGACCACTGACAACCAGTCACCAAATTGAAGTTCAAAGTCTGGTGGACCTGTCAATCATGGTTTGATTCTTTTGCCTGGTCACTTTAATAAACAGTTAGGGTTAGGGGGCCAGTCAATCATTGTTTAACTTTAGCACTGGTCCACTAGTAAAAGGCCCAGTAAAATCAACCAGACTTAAACCTTAGCACTTGTCCACTTGTTAAATGTAGTTTAGTGGTACATGTACAAGTACTACATGTACTACAAATCACAAAGGGAGTTATGAAAACATAATTGTTGAGGATATCATTTATACAGTCCCAAATCAATCAAAAGATTGTGAATGGATCTGAAACCATTAGTGTTGTGTACATGTATTAGATCCCATCCAGTTTCACTAAAAACTTCTTGTAATTTCGCTAACGATTCGTAATGGAAGTAAGGTCGTTGTAAACCAAATTATTCAAGCTAAACAAAGTAATCTCTTCTGCTTTTGATCAACTGCAAAGTTTCCGAAACCGAAACTGAAAGAAAACACTTAATAGAGTTCAAAAGACCTTCAGTGGGAAACAAAAACTTGAAACACGAGACAGGAGTGGGAATTATCCATTGCTAGGCTCTGGATAAGAGGAAATAAATAAACATGTACAGTATGTTCTTTGTGAAGTAATGTTCTGGGTACATGTACTGTAGTTCAATAATCGGCAGCCTAAAGGAAAAATTATTAAAAGTGCTACCCTGACCTTTGATATTGACCTCTCATAATTGAATCAGTTGTTGCAATCTGTACAGACAATATACCCACCAAATTTGGTCAAAGTTATTTTGTTTTGTACCATATAAACAAAGAAACGGACCTACACTGTAATTAGCAAAGACAGAAACACAATTATTTGCTATGATGAGAGGTTGCTCCATGCTATGACTAGGTGATTCTATTGTCAGACTTGGCTAAGTGTGAGCTTCAAATTATACCCATTGTGTTGGGTTCCTGGTTTCCAATGAAAATGTTGTCAATGAAAAACGTTATTGATTTCCCGAAATCTATATTTGAGGTAAACTTTGCCCACATGAAATTTCCTTGCAATGATTGTAACTCCATCATACTTGAAATAAACATGTACATGTATGTACTTCTAATTTCCACTCAGTTAGCTGTGCACTGGCACAATTCATTACGGGTAGTACGTTACAGACATGTACACTGTACATGCGCTACTCCCTAGTCTTGGCTCAAGTCTGTAGAGGGTGCTATATCACAACACAATATGAAAATCTCGACTATTATGGCTTGTTATTTGCCTGAAAATAGCGTTCTCTTTTGGTGATTCAGATGCATGTCCAGGGTAGAGAACACTGCAAAATGCACTTTAAACTGGTGGGTAGTGTGTTGGACAGGAGTGTGAGCAGGATTGCGCTTCTTATAAACAATTTTGAAAATTGGTATACAACATGATAATATTGATTATTGCGATATATGTTTGTTTGACAATATCGCGTGGATGGAAAAAATAGATATCGCCCAAGCTTATGTAGTAGTACCAGTACATGTATGTAGTTTACACTTTGTGCAATTGGCACTCATTCTGGTAACCTGATGTCCATAATTATGTGTATAAATGTATATACTGTTTATTTTTTTTAGCACAGAGGCTCTCCCCCCCCCCCCCCTGAAAACCATTTCCCCAAACACCAGCTCCTTTTATATCCCTAACACCATTTGGTGACAGTTAGTAAAATTGGTTTTTGCACTTGGAAGTTTTTCCGCCTGCCTGGATGTCTGTCGCTGTATTTCTCCGTGACATTCTGTGTAATTGTTTTGACAGTGGCGGCTGTTAGTTCATAAATGCTAGACATTTTGGTCTGCTTCCCCTACCCTGATAATCAGAGGAGTGGGGGAGGGGGGGTTGGAGAGACTAGAGTGGTGTACTAGTGGTTGTTCACCTGCATTCTTGATTGCTCAGTATTTGTGGTTGTTGAACCTGTTTTGTACATGTACATGTATGTGTGTGTTCTGCAATCTTTGACTTTGTATTTGGTCTGGCTGTACATGTTTTCCGTGGGTACTTTTCCCAGTTGCTTGAGTTCTGTCATTCTTCTCCTGGGTTTGTGATTGATTTTGGTCCAGTTACGTTTTGCTTCTTCTTTCATTGATGCATTATGTTTTAGTGCTGTATGATTCAAGATGCAATTTCAAATCGGCCAAGTGAGAATAATTAAGTAGCGTCAGATGAGCTGTTGAAGAAGTTCCCAGACCAACATTGATTGGAGTACTTACAGTACCACATTCATGTCAACCTTTAACCCCCAAGTGGGTGACAGAATGAAAAGTTGTTAGCTATTAATATAGTGTGCTGCTGTCTAAGTCATTAATAAACCTGTGATAATGGTGCCATCCAGCTCTCCAATGAATAAATTTGCATCTTTTTAGGGCAGAACTATGTAACTAATGGTTGTGCCACTGGCCCAACTTATCACAAGGACTTGTTTTTTTAGCTGCTAATGACCTTCTTATATAGCCCTAGTATTGTTGACCCCACAACGTACATGTACATGTAGCTATGGTTTGATCCTCACTCTACAGCATAGTCAGTGGTGCCATAATTAAAGTAGAACAGATTTTTTCCCCACTCCGATCAATCAATAGCCAAAACCGTAGCTGTTTTCTGTACCTTTGCTGGCTGTTTGGGATTCATTGTGACAATGTTTTCTTGCCTGCTTAATGGAACGGATTGTTTCATTCTGCATCCTGTAATTAGTTTTTATGTCTTTTCTTTACCAGATTGATCCCAAAGTTGCTTTTCCAAAGCGGTCAGCTCCAAAGGTAAGAATAACAGAAGAAAAAGTTTCCTTGCTTGTATTAAAAAAGTACTTGCCGAGGTTAAAAAAAACGTCTACTACATTTCCCCTTTAAGCTTGATCATGAACTCTGAATTGAGCATGCACTCTGGAATAAAAATATAAAAACCTGAGTGATACCATTCACTAAAGGCCGCAGATTGTATTATGGAATTGGATACCATCGTCCTCACATTTTAATTAACTTTGAGATAGTCTATCACCGAAACCTAAAGTTTGTACAGCAGACATGACAAGAAGGATTAGTAGCTGACTCTGCAATGCTGTTCACCAACTGGGGTGTTCCCGTAAACATCAGAACCATTGTTTTAAGGACCTTGTGCCTTTCTAACAGATATATAGATGTTATTTGGTACTTTTTCTTTAAATAATCCTATTTTAACTTATGGATTTTCTGGTAATTTTATGTGATAAAGTGAGTTTTATGTGTAGTTTGTTTTAAAACTCTGCTGGTCAAAATATCGTGAATGAGGACTGCCTACAAATCCCGACGAAAGCATGTGTCGTAGGACGGAGTCTTTTTTTTTGTCAGTACAGCACCTCTTTAAAGCCTTCACCTGGTGAATATATGAAATGAGGATGATAATGTCCTATTATGGGAGTACTTTTATTCCTTCCTTCTCTAGTGATTACACGCCTGATGGTTAAGAAACTGTGGTTTGGTAAATAGTTTAGGTCTCTGATAGGCAAGACAACCTTGAGCGGTGATTAATATTCCTTGACTTCCTGTCTTTACAATACAAGTGGACTACATGTACATGCATCTTGTCATATACTTTAACAACTGGTAGCTCTTCTACAATGCCAGTACCACAAAGATTATCCAATTTCCTAAATAGTAAATATTCTAAATTTCTCCTTTATTCTATGCCACTAGTGCCACATGTATCTAATTAGAAATACTACGCTATGCCTCTTGGAAATCTCTATGGTAAATCAATCCTATTAGGTTTTTCCTGTGAAAGTTCCTTTAAAGATGTGAACGTTTAGCAGTGATTTTTGGATGGGGATGTGAAAATTTAGTAAGCCAGCGAGTGGTTCATACTATTTAGCTGGATTTGTCCCAATTCTTTACGAAATTACAATTATTTTGTGTCATTCTACCATCTCCCCACAGTAAAGTTCACTTAACTGACAGCTGTTTAGTGTGGATCATTCTCCATCCTCCCTTAAAAACAATTGGGGTATTATATTTTAAGCTCAAAAGTATAAACAACCTCGAAAGAGGGTGAAATAAGTCTCCTCCCTCCTCCCTCCCACTCCTCCCTCTCACTACTTCCACTCCCACTCCTCCCTCACCCTCCTCCTCCCCTCCTCCCTCTTCTTCCCTCTTCTTCCCTCTTCCTCCTCCCTCCTTCTCCTCCCTCCTTCTCCTCCTCCCTCCTTCTCTTCCTCCCTCCTTCCTCACTCCTTCCTCCCACTTCTCCAACTCCTTTCTCCCTCCCCTTCCTCCCTTTCCTTCTTCCCCTCCCCTTCTTCCCCTCCCCTTCTTCCCCTCCCCTTCTTCCCCTCCCCTTCTTCCCCTCCCCTTCTTCCCCTCCCCTTCTT
>JAVCKS010000681.1:0-20473 GCA_032273685.1 Pteraster tesselatus | reverse complement strand
GACCAGCACATTAAAAGATTAGACATTGGAAAAGATCATAAGATTATATTGCCCAGTATACAGGAAATGCCAGAGTCCGGTACTTAAGACATGTTCACGGTTTCCATGGCAATAACGGATGTTAACTGCACGTTGGATTGTTGTTGCATTCGCATGATGTTAGGCACGTACTCAACACACCGCTTTTTTTATAGATGTAAGGATATTTTAAATTTTGTATTCTATCCTGTCACTCCTGTCTGTCTGGGATTGCAAAGGTCTATACGTTTATAGTAAGCCGGATTATGGAAGATTTTTAAGGGGGGAGATTCCCCTTAACATTTTGTAAAATATGTAAACACCATACCGTGTGTGATTTTTGTTTTAATAATACCTGTACTACAATACAGAGCGTGCCGTGTCGATTAGGTAAACATCAATGTTTAATATTAACAGACTGATCCGACTAAGCACATCATTGCCGGTAGCGTAACTTTTTAATTCTGATCAGCCGGAATCCTTTTTTCGGTGGGGGTTGGGGGGGGGGGGGGGCAGGGGCAAGGGGAAGGGCAGGGGCAAGGGGAAGGGCAGGGGCGGGGCGGCAATTAAAATAAAAAAGTACAATTGGTTAAATAACTACATGTATAGTTTTTGAGAGTCCTTCAAGCAGACTTCTACTGTGTGGGCCCTCGTAAATTTTTTCCAATTTTATATGGAAAAAAACACTACATGACAAAGCTCATTATTTTATTACTAGAACTGCAAAATAGTTATCCGAGTTGAGAATGGTTCAATAATAAACTATGGTCTTGATTAATAACTATCACATCACCTCGTTATGCCACGGTTGGTTCTTTTGTTTGCCTGTTTATCAAATTCGTTCAGTTGAGAGGGTTTTCAATTACGCGGGAATCTGGCCAGCTGTTGCGCAATATTAAAGGGACTCTTGGACTAATGCCAGCCGCTGTCATTGACCAAGACACAGAAAGACGAGACGAGGCTACGCTAATTGCAATCTAATGTTGATTGCTACCAGTCGTGATTGCCCACATGAAACGGCGGGTTTTATTGAAATATTTTTTTTACGGTCGTACAAATTTCGAACCCGTGTAACTGACTAACGAAGGCATCCTATTTCACCGAGCGCCGACTTGGCTTATACCTCACTAAATGTGTTTGTGTATAGCTAAGTGGTTATAGTTTCATTAGATTGTTTCCAAGACAAGAGTGATTACGCCCTCAGCATGCAGAAAGCTATGTAAGCCAATTAAGCGCAACCTTGTCTATCATTCCTACAACTACCAACATTACATGCCTCTGTTGTATCTGTCTGCTAATATACTTCCCGAACGCTTCATAAACTTCGTAAAAACCCATCCCATGCAGGTAACGCTGCTGTGGGGAACTGGTTGCCATGGACAACGATTATAGCCGTATAAAATACTGTTTATTCGAACGTTAGTCTTGACACGTATACACAAACGCACTGAGATAATTTGTTTAGCATTTTAAGGCTTTTTACCTCTGGTAATTGCGGTACAGTGGCTGCGAGAAATGATGTAGGTCGAGATATTCTCACCAGGAACCTCCTTTGTCTCACTCCAGTTTCCTTTCCTTTGAGTTATCTACACGCAAGTACAGGAACCATGTCTCCATTTTGAAACAAGATCTTTGTTTACCCTGGCAGATGAATTGCCCCAGAAAACTTGACGTTTGGAAAACGTATCGTGTAAAGGCTGCCATCTGCTCAAATTCTATCGATTGGCATTTTTGGTACTAAATAGATGTACATGTACAAGTATTTAGATCATTTTAATGCGGAGAGTTTTGGCGTCCGTAAAATAGGCGGCGTCCATCTGTAAAGATGATGACCATCGGCCGCTTATTTTACTGAAACGTGATATCATAGAAAACCTTTTTAGCAACGACGGCACATCAAAAATGGACTCCGAGAGGAATATATAACTTGGCTGAATTTACTCCTATTGAAATTCCGCATTTTCTGATAGAAAAAGTGTTGGCCTACGTATTGTTTCCATCTTTTCCAGTTTTATGCGATTTTAGTACCCCCAAATTGCCGTTTGTATGCATTTCAAGAAAATCGATTATCGATTAGAATTGGAACAGATGACTGCCAGCCATTTGTGCGTCAAGCTCCTAAAACGTCCATCGATACTTGTTTTTGACACTTCAGATATCAGGTTAAACAAACACGTTGATGGATCTCTTCCATTCACAGATTATCTACCCAAATCCGGAGAGCGCGTCAGCTCCGGCCCGTGCATTAGTTGACGACACGCGCCGGCAGCCACCCACGGTCTTTCATCCCGTCCGGCTGGGTATGTGTTTGGAGTCGTAAGATAGCTAATCTTACTTTTATCTCAAATTAAAATCAAAAGTGGACATCCTCTATACGGTAATATGTGGACAACAAACATCCTATAATAATTGTTCTCAAAACTTTTACAAAACATTTTGGTAATTTGGTTTTTTACCGAAAATGATTTTATAATTCACATTTACAAGCCAGCTGTGAAGATTAACATTCAGTATTTACTGAATGTTAAACTGATGTGTTAGCAGGCTTCGAGCTTAATAATTATTAACGATTTACACCTCTAAAATAATGTGGTCAGAAGCCGCTGAACCCGGGAGCCGTACAGCACCTGTCACGTGACAAATATTCCTAATTAATCCCGCTGTGCTAAATTGTGTTAGTTCATTGGGTTAGTTTTACCTTGTAGCAATCTGATGGGTAGTTGTCATTGCCTACGGCTGTGACGTGGGTCTGTGACGTAACGGCTAGCTAAAAAAATCACTAAATATCAATTTTTTAACCTAGCAGAAAGACGTATTGAGCAATTTTGTGGTCGCACTCCCTCCCCCTTAATCTTCCCCTTCCCCTCCTACCCTTTCTTTTCCTTCCCCTTACGTACCTTTTTACTATTTCCTCTCTGCTCTCTCCCCTCCCCGCCTTCCCTCCCTCCCCCTTCACTATTTCCTCCCCCCCCCCCTCCTTCTCCACTTTCCTTCCCTAGATTCTCCCCACACCTCAGATTCGAGCATCGAAGTTTGCATGGCCACAAACGGCCGTTTTTCTTGGGATTGTTAACCCTAATAGTATAACCAACCATCGCAAGATTAACGCTCCGTTTAATGCACAGGTAGATTTCTGTCAGAAAAAGTTGATCTTCTAGGATTTCTAGAACGAGGTACCGTTTTATTATTTCAAAGAACCATATTTATCAGTCAAATAAACAAACTGAAATAAGCAAGAGGGCTGACGTTCTGTTTGATTTTGCCTGATCCAACGATGAAATTTTTCGACCGTTAGGAACTTAAATAATTAGCATGTAATACATGAATATTATCTATACATTATTCTATAACTGCAGACAAAACTGTATACATTGCCACACAAATTTTAGTACAGAAAAAAAGGATTTATTTTATGAAATACGATGCTACAATCGGAAATTGCACTATGCCAAATTGAACCACGTGCTAAAAACAATCATTTTTCTCCACATCAAGGCAATTGACTTGAACTCCAGCAAAAGATGCTATTTTTAACTGTCTGTGTCCGTGTGGGGTTTAGAAGCTATAAACATGTACTTAACTAAGCTAGTCTCATTTCAAGTCTGATGGTGATGCAGAATTGCCGGTATGATCACATTGAACCCACGCGTGACACATCCTTAATGTCTGGTGTGGACTGCGACTCTTGTTTCTTGAGGAATTGTTCCCAGGGGTGTGGTGATTTTACCGTAGGGCCCTATTGGTCTTCAATGTCTGCTGTGGGTTGTGGGTCCTGTTTCTTGAGGAACTGTTCCCAGGGGTGTGGCGTCCTTTCCACTCCCATATGGTCCAGCCAAGTAATGTAAAAGCCGCGGAAGTTATTCAAACCGCTACGTCTGACAGGCTTCTGCGTCTCGACCTAGAAAGAGACCATGACAATCCCTCAGCTATTCGTTTGGGGAGGGTGGGCGTTTAGGTGGTGAAGTGGTACTTTCCTCATCTTCACCACTGCAGGTTGCAGGTTCCAAACCCCAACAATGTCCAAAGTGCACTGGGTTTTCGGTGACTGCGTAACCTCTTGGGGCATTCCTCTAACTTCGTCTGTAGCATCTGGGTATACAGACCCATGTGGTGCGCTATGTACGATGTATCAAACTGCTTTATTGGAAGCATATGACTGGTTGGTTTTCCCAAAGTGCATTTATTCTTTATTCATACCTTGGTTGGGTTTGTGCCGAAGTCCGCCATAGTTTCTAATCGCTCCAATATCCGCTCATTCGGCGAGACCCCATCCTTCTCCATACACTTCAACAGTTCAGTCTGGTACCGGTAGCTACGGTGGCGAACTGCCGCTGCTATCAAGGCCCCGTACACATGAACGGTAGGTGCCAGACCAGCAAGCTAGGTGGTATGATAATGTCAAATCAAAGTTGTTCTGTAAATCAGTGCAAAGTTGGGGGGGTCAATTAAAGTTGTTTCAAATTCTTGTTAAAATAACCTATTTTTTCCTTTCTATTCAACGATTCAAACAGTTTATGTCATCAATTTCAGGCAAACTCGGCCCCAGATATTTTCTTCTAACCTTCATATCTGAGAGTAGTTGTATTCCCTCCTTGGATGTGGAACACTCACAGGCCAGATTGACATATGTGCGCAGGTTGGGCTTCAAACCTTGCCCACGGATCAGGGACAGGATTGCCTACAGAGTAACAACAATGTCAACACATTGTACTAGTCATCTTAAGGGGAGTGGTCCTTAGCAATGACTCGGTAACTCCATGGAGGCATTGGAGGAATTTGCTTAGGTGCCCCTGTCACTTTGCCCCTCTGTGTCCCTTCCTTGTGTCTTTGGGCACCTAGCTGCAGGGATGTACCTGCTTGGTTTCTGCAACCTTAAACTGATGCTCCAATGGCATCAAACATTTTAAAGCCCGAAAATGAGCAGGATTTGGTTTTTCAAGAAACCAATATTTTACAACAAATTAATTACCAAATATGACCTTATTAACCCCCTCGAATAAGCACACCGAATCTCACCTTACCACCTTCAAGATCCGCCCTTCGCGTGCGTCTCCTGATGATGGCGTTGTAGAAATCCACGTCCACCTTGACCTTCAACTCTCGTACCACCTGGATCAAACTGTCCTCGTCTGACCTCGTCTCCGGTATGACCTCAGCGAGTAGTGTCACCGTTTTGATATCCGGGGGCACGTTGTGCTCCTTCATATTAGCCAGGAAACCCGTAGCCCCGCCCAGGAGGTCCAGGCGATCGGGCGGGGTCGCGGCACCCCTCAGGGACTCAACTCGGCTGATGTCAGCTGGCGAGGGATGCAGCAGGTTCGGTAGCTGGCCCGTGCGACCGGGGGCGATATCAGTTTCGAGAGTCGCGACAGCGGGCGCATCAGTATCTACGGGAGGATGATCCGAGTGTTTTCCTTCATCTTTGACCTCTAGGGGGGTCACTCGCATGATGCATTCCTCACGAGTCTTGACATTGTCAGCTTGGGTGTCCTCCCTCCTTGCCTGAGGACCCTTGCCCTTCTTTCTGGGAGGCGACAGTCTCTTGGCTGGCTTGTCCGGGATCGGTTTGAGGAGCATGCGCCTGGCCAGTTCGGGATCGCCGATGTTGCAGTCTCGCGTGATTCTCAGCAGGAGGTTGTACGTGAAGATGTCTGGCTGGATGGTGCGTTGCAGCATCTGACGCCAAGCCTGATATCGGAAGTATAATGGTCAGCATAATATCATATTGTCAGAGAGCAGCTCGGAGCACTCCTGGAAGGTTTTTCAGTAATGTAAACGCAGTATGGTAAGTACTTTAGGGATCTCATATGTGTGTGATTTAAGTATGTGAGGAATTTTAATTAGTTGTTTCAGATTAAATAAAATTGTGTTTATAACAATAATAAACAAGAATACGCTGTATATAGAGTGCAGTTTGTGGTATTTATTCTGTATAAAATGGACATTAAATTGAAAATGATGTTATTTGAGAATTCTTACGTTTAGCAGACCCTTATTGTAAGATATTAAATAGCAATTTTCTTACCTCGATACCATACATCAGTCCAGCCTCTTTATTGCCAGCGCACGCAAACAGCAGCACGGCAAAACTCTGAGCGTTCACCTCGGCGCCGGACGTTAGGAGTCCTTGGAACAGGTCAAAGGCGGCACGTAGATCACCGCACTTTGCGTAGGCCTTGATGATAGCGTGCTGGTTGATCTGATTGAGGGGAATCTCTTTTTCCGTCAGCTGGCCGTGCAGTTTGCGGAGTCTTGTGATGCCGTCCGTTTGTGGCCAGGGCGATTCGGCGCAGGCGTTGAAGAGGGCGGTATACGTCACGGCAGAGGGCGACAGGCCGCGCTTCTTCATCTGCGATTGAAAACGAGTACACTTTGATTCGGAAAGGAGAAATGTATTGCGTTGGGGGGGTATATAACACCAATGGAAAAGTAATTTTTTAAAGTAGTTTTTCTGTATTCGAATGATCAAGTCATCATCAGGAGACTTGAGATGTCCATTATATTAATTTTTATGGGATTATTAAAAGGAAATCTGCATGGGGTAATACTACGTTGTAATTGATGCCTTTTTACCAGACAGAGTATTTTAGCAATGGGATCTATGCATAGTCTCCTGACGCAATGGGATAATAATCATGGTGGGGTTATGTTCAATGTAACACCACATTCCAACCTGGTTGTACAGTTTGAAAGCCTTCTTTGTATAGCCTGCCCGCCCGCAGGCACCAAGGAGCACGTCGTAGTTGAATTCTGTTGGTTGAACTCTATCTTCTTTCAGCATACGCACCTCCAGCATTTCGATGGCTTCTGCCAACTACGGGGAAATAATTATTAGTAACGGCCAAAAGTTGGACTTCTTCGGGGGAAAGCTTTTACAAAGCAATCTCCAGCAGCAGGATGTCCGGTTCATGTATTTGTTGTTGCTTCCGATATTCGTTTGTGAAAAGTGTTAATGTTGGACACTTCGAATGTAACTATGGAATGGCTTGCCCCAACATGTTTTATCAACATTGACTCGCAACTAGAATCCAACAAAGTAACTGACAATGAAAAAAACATACTTTCTTGGCTTTGATCAGTTTCTTCATCTGGTTGCCGTACCAGATTGGAGTGTTACGTCTGCCGGGCGGTCGAACTGTCTGGACTGCATCTTCGTCCTCATCGCTGTCGACGGTTGTATCGAAGGAACTACCTGTTACATTGAACTGATAGTCAGAGAATGAAGGAGGGGGAGTGTTTATTCAAACTTTGAAAATATTGTACTATAAACTTTCTTGCTTTCTGTGGTAATAACTGACAACAAATCTTTACCATATTTTAGCCAATTTCACCAGATTAAAACACACCTATTATTATAACAATCTGTGACAATATCCTTATCCCATCTGTAAGCAAGGCCGACCAGATGTTTGTCTTTTCTAAAATGTGTACCACGTGTTTGCTATGGAAATGCTTTCCCCAGAAAATTAAAGTCAATACACCAACAGGTTTTAAACTCTACTTTCAAACGGTTAACTTCATTTCACCTTGCTTTCAAATCTATTTGACAGCGTCCCAAACGTGTCCTCTTCCTTCAGATCTTCCGCCGTCTCATCCTCTGTTTCTTCCTCCTCTTCTTCCAACTCATCGGCGAACTTCCGCTGCGTAAACCTATCATTTTCAGAATATGTCCGACTGTATTCGTTCAAGATTGCCGTCTCCTTATCCCGGTCGGTTTGAAATCGGTTAACTGATTGTAGTGAACGCGAACTGCATGAAAATACTCTTCTTGGAGTCAATTGGAGAGACAAGGGGATTGCCAACAAACCTCCCTGTGAACGTGATCCAGAAATACCAGCACTACTCATACATGCCGCTAATTCTTGGAAGCTCTTCGAAGATGAAAACAACCACGACATCGGTTGAGATGAAACTCTGAGAGACAGCGGTGCTTTTATTTCAGTTCTTGGAGTCTGTGCTTTTATTTCAGTTCTTGGAGTCTGTGCTTTCTTTTGAAGTAGAGAATTGGGATGTCTCGACTTTGCTGTAGTCTTGGCAAAGCCATGCCTTAGCCTTAGACTTGGTTGTCTAACACTAAACATCTTCCAGGTCCAGTGAAAAAGACCACTACAGATTGTAACAGTTATTCTGGAGATGGAAATATAATAACATTATTCACATGTGCATGGGCGCTGCCATCTTGATTATTTTAAATAGGGCGCCCTCTGCGCGTAAAACTTTATTTATTTATTTATTATAGGTGGCGCCCTTCAAGTGCTCATTATTTTTTCAATGAACATAGCTGGCGCCCTTCGAGGCGCCCGTCAACATAGATGGCGCCCTTACAGATGATCGCAAAAAATGTATGCACTTTCGATTCATCCCATAATATTTCTATGCTTCAAACCCACGTGCAGTCCAGCATGTAGCAGAATGTCGGAGCGAAATATTCTAGTACAGATGTTAGGATTCTCAAGAATCTATCTACTTTTAAATTAGATGGCGCCCTTCAGCTAGCTTTGTGCATAATACCATTGCGTAAAAACACTATTATAGGGGGCGCCGTTCAAGAGGATCGTTAATTAGCAATGAAAATCAAGGCATCATAATTAAAAATAAACATAGAGGGCGCCCTTTCAGATGGCGCTGGACGTCCATAAACTGTGTAAATGAATAAAACCATATAGGTATACATTTGTATAACGCAAATGAAAATGTACCACTTACTTATGGAAATATGTATTATTGGCTTGCCGTGCAAGCAATGTTTTTCTCTGATTACACTAGGTCCCTATTCCTTTATTCGATGGATATCTTCCTAAGAGCCCACTTCCAACATATAAACACAGATGGCGCCCTTCAAAGGGACCGTCAATTACCAATCACTAGTATTATTTTTTTGCTCGACTATTAGTAGTCAGTAAAGTAGTCAGTTTTCTCCCATAAATTACGGGATTTAACCGACAGATTTGAACTTGCACCATGTTTTCTTTATTTTAACTGTATACATATTTACAGATTCTTTAAACATTTAAAAACGCAAAAAAAATCTACAAATAATTCCAACATAGCATTTACAGATCCCAATTTTTACTGCAAAATTGGTCTACCGAAAATACAATCAACGCAAACCTTCAAAGTTAATTTTTAATATTTTTACACTAGTTTAAATTATTGGAGGAATGAAAATTATAAATTACAAATAAGTAAATCAGGGTTTTTCATACGGTCTTAAGTTGAAGTTGTAGGATTTAACTGTGTCTAATACAGTGTAGCAAAGCTTTGGCACCGAAGAAACTACAACTAAATTTACCCACCGTATATGACTGGTGAACATAAAAACCATACCTTGAGATTTTAAAATGTTTACAAACCTGCAAAGGTAACATTTTATAATGCAACTTAGTAATACACAAAAATCTGGGAAAATTCGGTAATTTCTACACAAAATTAAAAACACAATCTTTGGCATGGCAATAGGCAAGTGCTAATAAATTTAAGAACACAAGAGTATGCCTGTGCAATAGCACATAAATTACAGGAAATATACAATGCATTCAGCCAGGAAATAGAATATAAAATACGATTTTCTTCTCAATAAAATAACCATTTGTACAAATAACAACTTAAAGATTTTACCTTGAGAAATAGTTAAAAATATTGAATTTTATAAATGTTGTTTTGATGGTAGTTTCGCTCGAGTAAATTGCAAGTCACTGAGTAATATGTGAAATACATTACAATACCTCCAATAAATCACAATACATGTACCTACAATAAATCTAACATTCTGTAAAACGTTTTAGGAAAACTTATGCCAAATCTGTTCGCAAACCACCGACAAACATTGAGGGCAAACAATATTAAAAGAATATTTATTTTATATTAATGAAGACAAGAGAGTCAATCCTAGGCACTCAATTTATGCCAACAAATTGGCAACAAATTAAATTATTTGAAAACTTTTTTTTTTATATATGAAGTTCTCATATATCAACACATTTAAGAGAATTTAAAATAGATGGAAACATTTAAGAATACATAAAAGAACAGTGCGTCAATGGGATTTTAAACAGCGATTGTTCCTTGAAACATCCGAACAAAATAAACAATATTTAGGTTACAAGTAAACCTAGTCACTGCACATCAACTCATAACTATGGAATGTCTTGATTTTTGGCATAAATAAATAAAAACAAATTAACAAAATGTCATTCAAATATACACATTCAATGTAGCATATTCTTTAACATTTACAACTTTAAGTCTCAAATTTATACAGGAAAAACCATTCAAATTCCTTGCTCCGGAAATTATTGAATTATTGAATAATTCATCTGGAAGATACATTCAGTCATGAATAATTCATGTTCCTATCTTAGCTTTAAACTTAGCTTTAGCTTGAAATGAATCCACTGATGAATAATTCATCATGTGCAGGAAGCTTTGTTCCTCATTGTACATGTGTACAATATCAAACAATGTACTATTAAAGTACACTTTTATAAATCGAATATATAAGTGCTGCATTAGATACACAATTTGTTTATGTTAAACACTAGTCTACACTCACTGAAGTAATTATGACTCGCATAATTCTGAAAGCATTTCAGACTAACTGTTTTTGTGACAGATTTGGGTGCATCATGTACAAAACTAACCATGCATTGTCAATTGTTCTTTCATAAAACATTGTCTTTTAAAAAAATAGACGTTTTATATCCAGCCTACTAAAGTCACAAGGCACAAAATGTCATTTACAAATTGGCAGCATTGATGTATTTCTAAAGATTTAATTGCATTTCATTTGTAGGATGCTGTAAATTGGGCTATTCTAAGACTTTCTACCCAAAAGTGCTATAGAGTGCCTCTTTGAAAATATCTTGGTAACAGAAATGAAGTTTTAACATTACTTTAGTAAAGTATGCGTTAATATATTTGCAAGCTTGTCTAGAATGAAACTTTATATTTTTTCATTTCTTTTTGCGTTCTGTTTATTTCCCTCCACGATATATAAAATAATGATTTCAGCCAATGCTATAACATACCAGCAGTCTTAAGATTTTCCCTGATAATCGTTTCCATGACGATCTGAAAGACCACCTCCACATTAGTGGTGTCGGTTGCTGTAGTGAAGTGTGGGTAGATGTGTTTCTTGACGTTGTGGTTAGCGTCTTGGAACCGTCTCCGAATGAAGCGACACGCTGCCTCCACGTCGTAGTCGGGTCCTAAGACAAATTGAACAGAAAATAGAAACGAAAATGAAATAAATAAACTGCTTAATACTTAAAAGTATTTTGGTGTTTTGTCGATTATTAAACAAGCAAATGATAAATTCTATTAATATCAATTGGTCGTTCCCACTCATTCTTCCAAAATTATTACTGAAATAACTTTGCCCCGTGCATGTTTGCGGAATGTTATGTAACTTTAACGAAGATGATAGTGATAATGACGATAATGTAGCCTATATAGCACTGGCATCTATACACATATGCACAGGTGGCCCTGCGACATGGTCAAAGGTCACTGGCAAGTTCAAAGGCCACCACTATGGAACCAGAGAAAATACTGTAGAGACTATTGCTACCAAAATCGTCTAAATTATTTGATCTCCGTTAATGAACCTTTAACACCCTCAATTTACTTCCCCACCCCACACAAATTTATGAGGCAAAATTATAAATTCTTTTAAATGGTCGTTATAATCTCCTTTTCTTGATTAATACTAACAATTAATAATTGTAAATTCTTCATAAATTAGGGTACTAATTTGTGATAGTGTACCCGCTACGTTGGTAAATATTGCTCTATTTTGAGTGTCTCAGCTTGCTGGGGAGTAGATGCAGTCAATCGCCTAATCAAACACACAAAACATGTCAATGCACCCATTCATATACACCTGGCTGGACAGAAGGAACTTGCTTAACAGACACAAAATGTCCGGCCGGGTTTACGCGGGTACGTATCTCACGAACTTGGGCTTACAGTGCTCAGTCAACTATTCAAACACAAAAGACCATCTCTACCCTCTGAAAGTACCCACTCATTAACAGCTGGGTGGAGAGAAATAATTCGCTGAAACAAGGAGAGTGACATTATCCTTGGGGATAATCTTTCGTTATTTCATGTGGTTCTTTTTGTTACTTTGTCTTATGATTCATGTGAACCCCGCCGTTCACTGTGAAAGGTCCTTGACCGTACCTGAATACTCCGCAAAGTACTGTCGAAGCTGCCGTTCCGTGTGGAGTACTTTCTGCCTGAAGAGGTCAATCTTATTGAGGAACAGAATGATGGTTGTATTTCGGAAGAAACAGTTGTTGCAGATGGACTCGAATAAATGGAGGCTCTCTCTCAGGCGATTCTGAGAACGAAATATGAAAAATCTATATTACTCACATTATGATAAACACAATACCTTTACATTTGTAGCACATTTTTTTAAAAATCCTGAAAAAAAAAAAAATCTTTTTGTCTCCTTTAAAAAAGAGATTTACAAATTGATGACCCCTGACTCCTCTAATGACGTGCAGTTAGCTGCATATGCAGACAATATAATTTCAACGTTGAACACCATCCTTTTCTTAGTCTTTTCAAAACATGGATTACTGACAGAACTCCTCTCCGGAAAAGTAGTTACTATTGAATCCAGCATACAGCAAAACCAACAGCAGAAACCTATTGCCGGATTACTGAGATTATCTTTAACTCAACTCTAATTTATTCAGGGGCCTTTTGTAATATTATAACAAAAACCAAGGCGAGTAAATATAAACTAAAGTTGTACAAAATATACCTAATTTGCATGTCACACCGTAACTTGGTGGTATACCTGTCGATGACTTTTACTGTCTTCAAAAACAAAATCAAAAATTCATACCACATCTGGATCTTCAAACAGCGTCATGTCGTAACCACTGAGTGCAGTCACATACAATAGTGCCTTGACATCGTCGAAACACTGAATCCATTTCCTTCTCTCTGACCTTTGACCTCCGACATCATACAACCTAAAACACCATTTTGTGTACACAAAAAGACTCAAGTACATGTACAGGAATATATACAGGCTGGGGAAAGATCTAATCTGTAACGATTGATGTTACTAGACCCGAGCACCATATAAAGCAAAATATTGAATCAAAATATTTGTTTTACAGACCCTAAATATTTGTCAAACAATAATTCCAAACAATAACATGGGTTTATGCACAATGTTTAGTTTAAAAAAAAAAGAAGGAAAAAAAGTTGAGTAAAGTGGACTAGGCAAGAAGTTTACTAGACTGATGGGATTGGTCTTGTGGTCCAGTGTGTATTCCAAGTCTTGGGCTACTAGCAAGTGTCATCCCTACAGATTGGAAAGATTGACACTGGGGTTGGGAAATGAGAAAATTAAGGAAAGTTTTAGAGGGTGGGTGAATTCTCGGAGGGTCGGAGAACGGGAGGAAAGTGTGAGGGAAGAGATGCCACCATTTCGGGGTGTGGAAATAATAAAAAATATCAGAGTGGTAAATCTGTATAGAGTACCTGAATATAACTCCTTTAATCTTGAAGTGTGTCTCAATAACTCCAGTAGTGCGGACTCTAGCCCTTAAGACGTCCACCGTGCTCGGTCTGTAGTACTCTGATGTTATACGCTCCATATTCTCAAAGTAGCTGTAGAAAAACACCAAAATAATATTATTGACACTAAAATAAAATTTGTTCTTTTTTAGTAATAACGTTTTATTTAACATCTGTGTGTTCTTTTTATAAACGTTTACAGCCCTTAAAAAAAATTTGCTTTTTTTTTTTTTTTTGCAAGTTAGTTTCCCATTTTTTATGCATTATGCATAAAGTCATGTTTTATATTTGTTTTGTTTTAGTTCTTTCAGACAATGTCTAGGGTTGTACAGGATCGTGCATACAACTTCCCTAAAAAGTCATCAGATTGCTACAAGCAGCATGCTTTGCACACAAAATAAGTCTTTCCTACAATTCATCCATCACCAATGAAACACGATCCGATATTTAAATCTTAATACATTTCTATTACCTGCAGCACGGCTTTGACAATGAATGTACCCGTATTTATTTATTCAACTCCTAGAGGACTCTTTCCCCCAGGTCAGGCTGTTTATTTGTCTTGCACCCTCGGTGTAGGAGGTACAATTGTACACGTGTTTGTATTTCACACGCAAGCTGGATTCTTGTATATAACAACTTTATTACTTTTATTTCCACTTTTTCTAGCTTGTATTTGTAACCCAAAGTTACCCAAATCGTTACAAAAAAAATCGACAAACGGACTGGTTTTGAGGAACAAGGCAAGTGTTGTCAATCACGCTTGCCAACGAATGTCCGATTTCAGAATGATTTACTCTGAGAAATAATTTGAATTGTGGTAGTTTTGCTCTTATTAGCTTTAAAATGCTGCAATGGAGAAACAATCCACACATCCATGGATACTAAACAGTATTATCTTGTCAAAATAAATTATTGCCTAGCAAACTTATCAAATTATAAATTTACTTATTTTGGACAAGGTCTGAAAAACGCTAAAGAGACGACAAAATATAGCATGCCATTCAAGAGTATATCTCGTGGTGTAATGGGATAGTATATTTGTAATCACCGTGAAACACCTAATGGACATGCGGGTGTTTACACACACCAATTTCACACTGACTGACTGCCAACTAACAGTCGTAATTGCCCCCAGGGACTTCACAGTCCAAAACACACGGATGGAAGCCTACATGGTAACACAATACAACACGCTTTATTTTCAGAACATAAAAACCTCCCATTGTAATACTCTGTACTAGTTCAGAGTATTTTAACCACATTACATCTGCATACAATGCACTGCCAAAATCTCAGAATTGTTTACTATAAATGTACGGATTTAAAAGTTGATCCTATAAAAACTTCAGTGAATTTAATTTCTTTTTACTGATGCCTAAACTGTCCATATTGAATGGTTCTTTTTGTAACCATTAGCAAAGCAAGCCTTGTGAAAGGCCCACGCTAGCCTACCTTAAGCCACTGACCCTTAATCTGTGACTCACAGCGGATGGATATTATTGTATAAAACGGCCTATGATTGGTCTTGATGTCAGCTACTATTTCTTACAACCAATGAAAAAGATTGTTAGATACCTCAGCTTATTCATTTGTAACTATTCATCGTGAGCTAATAACACATTTATAAGTAATATGTTTTTATAAAGAAATTGTATTTCTTTATCTGCTATACATGTAGTTTCCATCTAATTTATAACCATGTACGCAAAGATTTTACATCATTGCCTAAAAATTTTAACAAGCAATATTGTGAAATATGTTGTTTCACAAACTAACTGTTTTCTCTAACGTTTATTTTTTAATCTAAACCAAGGTTACGCTCGCTTAGAAATCAAACGAAGACAACTTACTACAAAGCCGAGTCGTTAAGTTCATACTCGTGACCTCTACTGACACAACCCCTGACCCCAGCATCGTTCCAAAGAGCCAGCAGGGCAATGGCGATAGATGTGCGCATCTTAATTCTTTCGTTGAAACAGCGGTGACACTGCAGAACAGCTTGAGCGTAGATCTGAAAAACAGCCAAAACCCAAATCATGACCAAACCGACTACCAGTATACGACTAGAAAATAAGTTTAGGAACCTCAAGGTCATCCATCATGGATTTGTATTCACATTTTCGGGCCGTGTTTACACGCAGCCATCAACACATGCACAGGTGAAATCCCAAAATGGTTTATTGGGATCGTAAATCGCATAATTACACCGTAAATTTTGCGATGAAATTGTGTTCGGACGGACATTATCATTAACTCTTCATAAGTTTGCATCAAGGCAATATATGACATTGGTCCTCACTTGCTTAAATTACATGCAGTAATTGTCTTTACCTTATTTTTGGGGTTTGCTAGCGGTATCCTGAGAAGGCCCATCCCAGTGAGGACATACTTCATAGAACTCAGCAGGTTATCAAGAACTGCTGGCTATATGACAAAATAAACATAGTTTTTTTGTACAAAGTTTTAAACAGTTTTTAACTTGATAGGGACACAACAACCCTACCCAGTTTGTATAAAATTTAACACTCTTCCATGCATGTGTCAAATTGAGTTATATCATCCTTAAAAGCTTTGTCCTTTCAGAGTTGTTTGTTTCAATGAGAATATATTAAGCATGGTCTCATCAAATCAAATCAAGTCAAAGTAATCTGTTCCACACCAGCTTAGGACAAACTGTGAGGTCAATTTAATTAAGGTATGTGTTTATTATTGTATTATCTATGACTGCAGGCAAGGTGATAGGTGTGTGGTTGGTTGGGTTAAATACTTATAAAAAAACAAGGACATTTCCCAAACAATAAATTCCTTGTGTGCATTTGCAAGATGCTTGTAAAATATTGATTGATTAATTTTCCTTTCAAACTGTACAGACCACATGGGGGATTGAGTACTGGTAATTCGTTGCATTGTAGCCAATCAACTGAATTGAGACCTGGTGTTATTGAACCCTTAATTCACACACCAATTTATACCCAATTAATTCAAATTGTTATAACTAATTTTTAACACTCAAAAGAATTACCGATGGACAAACAATGAAAGTACAATATAATGTTTTTATATGATCAAAGTACAGGAAATAGTATGGCAGGTTATATAAATATAAATATTAACTATCCCGGCCAACAATGTTTGCTCAAATATGCAGACTTTGGTCCGTAGTTTACTGACACAGTAACCACTATTGTCTAGCCTCCATTACATAAACAACACACCTTGATTGTATGTAGTCAACAAGGCACTGACTGTGGGCTGAAGTGACTGCAAATATATACATACATGTACATGTACTGGTACTCTGTTCAGTGGTTCCATTGCGGAAACCTCAGGATTATTTGTGCAAAGATAGTTTCAATTAATGCTATACCGTACTGCCAGTGTTTTTTTGTATTTTTTTTTTTTAAATCAGCATGATGTATGAACCCATACAGTTTGCCAAATTGAATCTAGCCTGACGCTGTCGTGAAGGATAGTTTGCGTTGCCATTCGCCTGCTGGGCTTCTTGTCGCTCTTACTTAATCGACGTAGAAATTGCGCAGTTCATCCAGAATCGGAGAGCCAAATTGCTGGGTGCAAATATCATACCGGATATCGATATCCTCCCACTTTAGGCTACGTACAAAATGTAGTTACAGTACTAGCAATCACTCAGAAGTCCAATTTTGTAAACCCCAACCTACATACACAATACACTTTGAGTGAGTTATTTTGTAATTCATGCATGTGGTATGTATTCACTGCATGCCATGTAGAAGCAACACACTAGTTAATTACGCTATGGATCGCTGGGCACTAGACGCCATTGTGCAGTTTCTTGTAACTGTTTGACTGTACTCTACAACAAAACAGGAGCTCTAGTGCAGGCATTAGAGTATACCATTGGCAATGTGTATGTGTAACCAGGAATCTATGAGTGAAACCCCCACCCCAAAACAATTGATGCGTTGATGTACACAAATTGGCAGTTAATGTGAGATTAACGGTACCTCGTGAATTGCAATGGGGTTGATTGGTTTATTTTTGTACTACCTAGTAATATAATATAAACACACAGGAGAACCTGACGTATTAAATATGAATAGCCCCAAAGACCAAAATAATTTTGAAATGTCCACCCCTGTGATAGAATGGAATATCCTAAGAAGCAATTGACCACTAGTTTTCTAGTGATATAAATCTGAAATAAAATTAAAGCTAGAGATATTCCACAGCAGGCATAAGGAGGGGGGGGGGGTTGGATGGGACTAACTTTAATAATAATATTTGAATATCTGTAAATATTTGTAGAATACTTTTCTGCTGTAGTTGAAACGACTGAAATTCACTGCGGTTATATTTGGACAATTGACAGGAAATGCTACAAAATTGCTAAGTTTCTATAACCTAAAGGAAAATATCTGGACAGAAAAGTTGTCCTACAGTAGATGTATATATATACCGTAACATCTACGGTACTAAAAACTTTTAGGCTGTTGGATGTAACTTACTTCTAACCATTTCACCAATTGTGTAAACAACCATCACTGCTAGTCTAACACACAATGCTGCGAAATTTGTTTCGTTGCCTTAGAGCTGTCAAAACGTGTTTACAAGAATGTGACCTATCACACAGCCTATTGATTGATTGCTATACATTGAAATAGTATGAAAACAAAGTATATACTGCAGGACGGAAATTGAAATCAGAAATTAAAGCGATTTATCAGTACAAACATATTTTTGGAGCTCACACACCGTTGCTACGGTAAAGTTATAGGCAAATGAAAACAACTTTTTAATGCTTTTTGAGTTCTGTAAATACATGTATATTTATAGTACACACATTTATCAATTATGGTTTGGGGTTGGGACTAGATAGTTTCCTGCCATATGAGAGTAAATAAGGGGAGCGTTACACGTTAAATGTTTCTGATTTGAGATTTTAACATTGAAAGGTTTGGGAAATATATAATTATAACACATTAAAAATGACACACAGCAGATCTGACTCATGGGGTTACATGAGTTCGCTAAAATTGCATAGCAATATTTCACAAAAGGTTATAAAATTAATTATTTAAAAATTAGTTCAACTGTTCACTGCATGTTCTATGGGAGTTTGAAATATTGGCATCCTATGTAGTGTTTGTTGTTGGACTATAGACCCTTTCAGATAGCGACCATGTACGGCAAGTTTATTTTTCCTGTGAGATACAAAATGTACACATGGCTGCCCCACAAGATGGCCGCTATTTGATGGGGGGGGGGGGTCCAGTTGCCGGGTTGAGCCTTACCTTGAAACTATAGAGTTCTTGGCTGGTGAAACCGTCACTGTGGATTATCTTCATCTGTTTGACCAGTGTACTCTTGCCACTTTCACCCGCTCCTTGCCACGGTAAATAAATAAATAAACAAAACAATCAGTTATTTTAGATGTTTAAAATCAAAACTTTTACATAAAAATTGGCAAAACAAAACAGTATTTGTCTGCTTTGAGTTGTGGCTTATCTGGTGCTTTCATTGTGATGAATACGGGACAGCTGGAAAGAGGAAAAGAGGAAAAAAGGGAAGAGTGGGAAAGGCAACATTCTGGGCTTGCCTAACAACTTACCTAAAAGTAGAATTTTCACAATATGCTGTTCCTCCTTGGACATCTCGATAAGCTGCTTGTCAATTGCTTCACTTCGCATTCTCGCCTTTCTCTGCTCTTGGTCCACCCCTATGCATGCTCCCATCTTGTTAGATTGGGAGCAATGGGGTACGAGCCAATGTTGTGACTTGTAGTTCAAGGTAGTGCCTACGAACACTGAAATACAACATGAATTTAACTTAGTCATGTAAGTGACACTGCCACTCTGCCACGGTGAATATATTTATACTTTTACATATAACTAGTACTACTAGTAATAGTAATTCATAAGTACTAGTCTTACAAAGTTGTTCTGAAACGAATTGTTTTGAATCACTTAACATTAACGCAGTTATAAACAGGTTAAGAATAAGATTTACACTATCTACATTTGAAAAACAAACAAAAAATCACTTACGCTAAATGCAATTAAATTTCTAATTATTCCCATGCATTTCCGTTTTGGGGTAGGCCAAATGTTTTTAAATGTTATCGGTTGTATTTCCACTATAGGGTCCGGAGCTTATGGAGGAACTACCCCACGGTCACGCGAGACCGTCCCAATCGCCAGTCGACAAGTACGTCGGGGCCCCGGCCAAGGGATCGAGAGTACCGTGATTGTGGTGCGCTGGCCGGCCGAGGCGATCGGCGCAAACGCCCGGTAGGACTACGGTACTGTACAGTACGGGCTTCGTCAGTACCTACCTTCTTAATAAAAACAGTCCTGTTTAACCGATCACTCCAAATAACAAGCCTAACTTCGTGTTAATATAATTATTAACGGATTTATCCATCAGACTCGGACTATAATCCACGGGTTATGAACAATGGTCTGATTAAAATAAAAATTAAAAGTGTTCAGACTTCAGGAGATCGACTGCAGCAGACCGCAGGTGGTTACAACGAGGCGAGTGGGTGATCGCTTTTCGCGTCAAAAATACTATAAAAACGTAGGTGACGAAAACAATACACACAATGTAATTGTTTGTTAAAGAAAGTAGACTTGCTATCAGTCTTGTTTTAGCATGGCTTAACTTTACCCAGACTTACACATAATAATCCACCAATATGCGGCTCTGTGTACAAAATGCGCATACCAACCATCATTAGGAAATGTTAGACATAATTTTACGAATGTTCCTCAATTATTGCAAAATTTGCCACCAGTCCGCTAGTCTTGTTGCAAGACGTCCCTGCTCTGTATAGAGGGCGCTATCACTCCACTAACCCGCTATCACATGTTACAGGAACGTCTTGGGAATCTTGTCAATTCTGCTCGGGAAATTCCGAGCAGAATTCAGT
>JAVCKS010000670.1:0-10334 GCA_032273685.1 Pteraster tesselatus | reverse complement strand
ATACACAACTTTGAAAGTGACCAGGCTCCGCCCTGCTTCTTCAGTAGCCACCACAGGATTGTTTTTTCTAGTCAATTTCTTGTATCATGTGTATGCTAGGCCTAGGGGCTCATGCTTACATGTATAAGTATAACTATTCTAAATTTTGTGAATTATAACTCCCTTGTGTGTTCTTGTGATAGATCCTGTAATTTATATTTTTGATATTGTGGAAATAAAATGAACCTTGAACTTTGAACTGTGGTGTAAAAAGATGCATTCCACACATCTCTGTAGGTTGGCAGCAGTAGCATTGCATCAACCTGGGCCGGAGGCCGCGATGGTAGAGAGGTCTTGGATAGATTGCTACCACTTGTACCCAAACTACTGTCAGCCGCTGGTGTGTTCTACCTGCTTGTTGTCAAGGAGAACAGACCAGGTATATGCACATGTAACGGTGACTCTCTAGACTATTAAATAATTGTCATCTCTTCCTCCGAGGAGTACATCCCCATTAAGTAGCATTGGACACCTGTCCAACTCTGTCACGAGCCTACTGGCTCATTATCCTGGTGCCTAACGTTGGTGTCCGGAGTATGAATCGACTGAGTGAGAGTAGTTCTCCTAGATGGGATGCTAGTCTATCGCCGGTTGACCCCTGGCATGTTAGGTTCTCAACAATGTTCGAATACTCATTTTTACACCCGGATAGAGAGAGAGAGAGGCAGTGGGTTTGATGTATCACTAAAGCACACAACACAACACTCTACAGCAGAGCATTTTTAAAAGATTCTTTTTTGGAAAAGTATATGTAGCGAAGCCAAACTTAGCTTTAAAATAAATTCTATCAAACTGTATTCGAATAGATTAAATCGAAAACACTCTGGAACCTCCCAGTTAACTTTACGACTCAAATTTGTTTTTTTGTTAAAAAGTGTATTCTCCTTTTTCCCAGATGACATTCGGAGAATTCTGGCCAGTCATCAACTATTTTCCGATGTGGTCATCGAAAGGCGGGCGGGACGCGAGCATCTGTCGGTTCTGAAATTTTACAGGAAAATATGACATGAGGGGTCAGACAGAGAAAATATATTTTTACTAAACATTAAAAAAAATTATTTTTGATAATGTTTTATATGAAGTACGTTACCTCATGTATTTACCAAAAGGTCAAATTACCATTTACAGTTGACTTTTCGGAATGCGCCATGTATTTTGGTTCTCAACTGGATTTTCGGTCCCTACCTCACTTTCTGGTTGGTTTGGGTGATCACACCGGCTGAGATGTTATGGAAAGATGCGCGTCAACTGTGCGGTATCTTAGAAGCTCGCATGGAGGTCCCTAGCTCACGAAAGGAGAATGAGTTATTCGGTGAATGGCAAAGATGACTACCGGTAATCAAATTGTCCTCTGGATTGGCTGCATCGACAAAGACGAGGTGGGAGCATGGATCTGCTCCAAGAATGACGTGCCGGGGATTCAATTGGCTATCTGGTATATCAAACCAACAGACTAGCGTATCTGGAATGGATTATGCAGCGAGAAGTTCAGACGGTTTCGACTGGATTGATTCCAACGATCAACCCTAAGGCAGGCTGACATTGGTACGTGGATTCTTATGACTACATGCGTTTCAGTTTCGCTTTCTCGTCTGGCCGGACGCGGGCGATCGTGATCATGAACAAGCAGACAAAAATTAGGAAATGGTTTCAATCGGTGGGATTGTGGCAAGTACGTTCGTTCGTTCGTTCGTTCGTTCGAATATAGGACGATGGAGATTTATGTATCTTAAAGTAGAAGGCAATTACAAAAATATGTGTCACTTAAGCAATCGTAGTACTACCGACTTGGCATCTCGATACGTGCCTACCATGATTTTTTTGGAAGCCAGAATACTTAAATAGTACTTTCCATTAATAACATTGAGTGATTTCTTTGGTTGAGACTGATCGTTCCAATTGCGAAAACATACGCCCGGCTAAGTATTCTGGCTTCTAGGAGGTAAAGAAGGCATGTACAATATATTCCATAATAAATGCCAAGAGTGTAGTAATAATAATAACCAATTTGTGAACTTTGTTAGAATGCCGACTGTAAACGCTTTAAACCCTTGTATTTCAATTCACCAGACCAGAAGCAAGCTACTGCATATAGTAGACAACCAGCGCCGTTTAGGCCTTTACAACGGATGATGCCTGCGAACACGAAGCAGTGGCTTGCCCTGAATATCGTGAATTTGTAATTTGACTACAATATAGACGTACTCACAACCGACGTTATACGCTCTTTTTTTAATAACCAAAACTTATCATCAGCTGCTTTGTTATACTCATGTACAAAAGTTCGGCAACAAATGACAATATAGTACATGTATAGTATAGCTAGTACTTGTGAACAAATAAAGGTTCCAATTGGTAATTTTAAAGAAAACATCTGTTCCCGCTCGACTAAATCATGTTCTAAGTATAAACTTCGTTAGCTTATTTGGATTAAACAAAAAAATTGGTAAATATCAATATACGTAGACTAAATATTTAGATTGAAAAGGTACTTTTTATCCCAACTGTAATAATTGTACCATATTGAAATGTTGGCATGAATTCTGGGTTCTTACGAGGGCTTAAATATGACCGCCACTAGTGCGCAATGGCTTCGCTGTATTGTACATCGCGGGACCAATTTATTTATAATAGACAGATTGGGAAAATACCATGTAGTATAGACCGTAATCCAACATGCTAAAGGTATGCGAAGTCAATTGACTGAAATGACATGAATTACAAAACAATCGTTACTAGGCAACTGAAATATTGACCGATCACAATCTTTAGATTACGGGTGCATTTTCATTACTTAATATTAAAAATTCTGAGTACAAATACGATAATTGTATAGTTTACTAAGTTCAATCATATCAGAAGATTGCTGAATATAAGTTTTTCAAATATTATTCTAAGGTATAAAGTACATTTTATCGGTTTATGAATAAACAAGCATACAGTTCGTCATAATAGTTTTGTCCATCTCGGCCGAGTAATATTGCATACAATACTAACTCTCCATTACACTTGTTATGGTCTTAATTGCATACAGTCTCATCTTGAGTATTGGGGCAATCGGGTTGATAATCGCAGGTCCGATTTTGTGGTATGCAGTAACTGCCGCAGGAGAACTCGGGGAAACAGTTTATGATTTCTGTAAGAAGAACAAATTCAAGAAAGATCATTCAGACATGAGGAGAGTGAGCAACTTTATGTGCCCTTGTTGATATTACAAATGTAATTCCAATCGCGGTGGTAAAGTCTATTGCAAAGAATCTCGAAGCATGCAGTTTTGATAGAGAGAGAGAGAGCACTCCTTAACGCTCACGGTGCGCTGCAAAAATACATAGTTTATGTTTCTGCTTAGGAATCTTTGCCTCGGATCAACATAAAGCTGGTGACTGTTGCAGTTACTACAACGCAACCACTGTCTCAATGTAGGTTCGGCTGTGATAGTTTAGTTGGTTATGATATGGATGGTTGGTTGGTTGTTTTTGTTGGGTGCAAGATCGGAACATACCGAAGCTGGGTTGTAAAATAGTTTCACATTATTGCACACTTCTTACCAAACGATGATGGGGCGCTGCTGACATCGACTAGTGGTGTCCCCTCAGGGATTGGACCGGAGCCCATGTACACCACAGCTACCCACGCCACGTCCCTGCCCGACGTGGTGAACCATGGGACACTCTTCGAGGTTCTCGACAAGAAGATGAAGAACAAGGAAGTGCTAGGATTGTAGTAGCCATCCGCGGCAACGATCAGGACGGGGGCTGTTAGATTCGCGCTAGGCATAAAGTTGAATTGAACTCTCTGGTTGACGGACGCTCTGATGTTCCATGCCATGAGGCTGCTTGGATAATACAGCGTTTGAGGCTTGTTGGTTACGTCGATGTCAAGTGGTACAACTGATAAATAAAAAGTGAAATGGTGCATGTGTAAGTAAACTAGAATGTGTAAAGCTTTTCATTCACAAATTAGTGTATTCCTTACTGAGTTTGTGGAAAATTACTCCCACTAAGAAAGGTTTCGGGGAAGCAGGCTGAGGGTCTGGATCTATATTTGTACGTTTAACATCTGAAATAAAGTAAGATACACCAATGGATCTGCTCTTTTGATTGGTAATAATAAACAACACCTTGCGACTTGCCACTTATCAATTTTACACTTTGTATACCGGTTGGCGTAAAGCTGCCCCTTAAGCCTCAAGTACCTCAAAAGAAAGTACACAGGCCGAATGCTATCACGTTCTGTGGGTAAGTATGAATTCATCGGTGGAGATAACACTGTGGGAGTGGCAAGAGGTAATTATACAAACTGACCCATCTCAGAAAGGTTTATAACGTTTTGTATCGAATCCTAGTGTACATTATTAACTTCTCTTTAACAAAGTGAAGAGCGATTTTCCGAGACTGAAGAACACTTACCAACTGAAGGAATGCATGCAACCCTGACCACGAACCCGGCGGAATTGATGCCATTATTAGTTGTGAATCTCATCACTATCGTTCTGCCCCTCGAAAGATAGACAGGCGGCGCTACGGTTCCAGTAAAAAAGGCATACAAAGCGTCAGGGGTTTCACCAATTTGGAGAAAAGCATTTCCGAGACTGAAACTGTCAAACGCTAATAGCAGGACTTTGTCCAATCTCGTGGTCATAAACCACGTGATGCGAGCATCGTTGGGGTAGAAACCTGGATACGCGGGCGAGGTGATCTCTGCTGGTTGGTCGACATCGACGAACACGTACCGCTCCACTGAAAAAACAAAACCCAATTTGATAAATAAATAGAAAAGCAAATTCTGCCAGTGGTCATTTCGTCATACATGTCGTCAGTGTAGTTTACTTAGTATTCTGTATATTGAAATGAGCATGCTAAGATATATGAATGGTTGACCGACCGATTAAATCAATATAGTTATTAAGTTAACGTATAGTTACCGTTATCGTAATTACAAAGTAGTTCTTCCCCACCATCTTCGCAGTCAGAAGTACCGTCACAAACACGATCTTTATGAATACAGAGACCGGAACTGCACGCAAAGTAGTTCACTCCACACGGAATAGTATCTGGGAAAACAATGACAACAGTTTGGGGAGTAGGCCCTATTATAGGCACTTCAGCAGACCTATTGCACCCGCAAGCTGTAATGAACAATTATACACAAAACCTCTCAAATAATATTCCATGCCCAGGGTCGTAACAAGTATAGTTAGGTCGGTCCGGTTTTAGCCCGACCAATACATTTAAATTTTGGGCATAATGTGCAATTTCCTTCTTGGTCGTCGGGACTTTGGTCGTCGGGGTCTTAAGTCGTCGGGGTTTTGGTCGTCGGGGTTTTGGTCGTCGGGGTTTTAGTCGTCGGGGTTTTAGTCGTCGGGGTTCTGTAAACTGTACACACCTGATGCTATTGTATACTGGATGAAATCAATATATTTTGAAACTCTCGTTTGACCCGTCACACCATCGGTACCAGTACTAATAACACCGACCAATTTCCAGCGTCCATCGGCAGCTAGACATTGAACTGGCCCACCGCTGTCTCCCTGTGTGATAGTAGAAAAATCAGTGGTTGTGGTTCTACACAAAGATTACGGTCAAATTTACAGGTACAGGGTATCGTCCGCATTCATATCAAAACGTTGGCTACTACCAAATTATTGAAGGTAGTCGATGGTCTGCACTGTGATTTGATGCATTTAGAACTAGAAAATACGATGAGAAAATGCGGCGATGCATCCACAACTTGATTAAAGAAAGGATCATCTTGTCTTGTTTCAAGACTGTTGCACGCATCAGGCCAATTGTCTTGGCAGAGTGGGTCACAGTGGACCGTAAACCAAATTTTATAAGTACGTACATTTGAGACGCTTTCACCGTTAATCACATCTATACATAGTTGATTGGAAGTAAGCGAAAGTCGTCCGCTGTCTGGATCTTGGTAGCAATCTTCCTGGGGCAAGATAACGGCTGACAATTCCTTTAGAACTGGTGACACAGGACCTGCGTTCAATTCATAGAATATCCAAAGTCACACTTCAGAAGAACATTGTGCTGAATTTGGGCAGATGTAGTTGGAATAACACAGCTTGCCTCCGTGTGCAACATTAAAAAATGCACCGCGCAATAATGTGTAACATTGATTATAGATGTAGATCATGTGTCCTTTGACTGGGCGTGTATAATAGGAGTAACATGCAGTCACATGTCGTCAGATTTGTCCAATATGCAATCTCACAGTGTGTTTATTTGTCCGGTGGGTTCCTTCAATAACGGTATAATATCCCCATAGCCGCTCGGGTCCTATTATAGTCAGGCCATCTTCGCAGCATGGGTATAGAGGGCAGCCTTCGCAACCTGAGGGTGGCCGAGTGCTGTGCCACATTACTCATGTTAATTCGTTTACTCCAGCCATTAGGGTAGGGTGTTCAGAACACAATTTGAAAATACACATATAGCCTTAGCCAGAACTGATTGTTTTTTTGCTCGTCCAAACGGTTGGAATAATTTACCGGAGAGCGTACTTAATAACGAACCATTACAAACGTTTCTGCTCCACCAATATGTTATGCCACTGTTTGTAAAGTCTTATAATTGTACTGTATTGTAAATTGTTAATTCCTACTTTTGTTTTACCGGGTAGTGATTTTTACGGGCCTGTAACAGCTTTTTTTTCACAACTCCAGATAATTATCGGAAATTATCAAAAGCAAAACGAACGAACGAACAAACAAACGAACCATATGTTGTCGTTTTTCCCCATCCGACGCTATAACACGTGTCATATGCCTCAATCTCGTTGCTCTCATCACTAAGACATGCCGGCTGGATGGTATCGCTGAACTCTACCGGCGAGTCCAGCTTCAAGACCATTATGTCGTTATCGAAGCTGGCGGCTGTATAGCGTGGATGAAGGACTTCTTTAATGACCTGTCGAATGTGTGGATAGTCTGGGGGAGTTTCCAATGTCGAGGAGCCGAGAACTACCGTCTTCAGACCACTGGAGGTAGGAGAACATTTATTTGGTTGTTAGACGATTTTGGACAAGATCTGGGGTTATGAAATAGGCTGAACAGTCCTCAATTCCCTGAAGAGGGACACACATTTGTCAATACAAAATTAATAAAACAATAAGAATATTTACAAAATACAGCATGCAGGGGGGAAGTCAGGTAGATGATGTCAGGTTTAGTTTTAGTATTTAAGATGAACCATTACCTATAGAAGGTTATTGCGGTCATTGGCCCGAGCGAACAGTAATGAGTATAAAACAGTTTACATTATGCTGTAATCTTAAATTGTGACCTAACCGTCCCACTCTAGGGGCTACAAAGAATCCACTCAGGGAATTAACATTGATATAGTGTGTAGCTCATTACAAGTCGGAAGAAATTTCTTCTGGTTGACAGGGACGCCAATTCAATTTGAGCTAAGATTAATTCATACTTTGACCGCCAATCTGCTTAGAAACTTTTCATAACTTTTCATAACGTTCCACAACGTTTATTTAATTAACAGAGTGATATAATGTACATCACCCCCTCCCATATCCGAGACAAGTGATTCCTGAAACCAGGTGCCCACAAAACAGACTATTGTTGTGTTACAACTGTATCAACTCAAGATACAGACCACTGTGATGTGCTACAACTGTAATGGCTCACGATACAGCCCCTTTCAATAGACCAATGTCTACCATATGTTGACCCTTTGCGTGCTATTCACAACTTCAGTCAGCAAATTGAAAAGAAATACTGCGAAACTGTTGACCTCTGAGTCACGATTGACTAGACATAGCTAGGTGTAAACTTTGACAATAATATTGCACCATAAAACAACAGTGTTTTCCTACAGTTTGTCTTAAAATGTCCGATCAATAACAAGATTTTGTACTGTAGCATGAACAGGGTTAAGACTGTCCTGTTAACCCTCTCGCTACCATTGGCGACTATAGTCGACAGGAATGTATACCATGTATACCAGTCAATATTATGTAATTCTATTCTGAATAGAATAGCCGGTTCTCGCTAGCCTTATTCTGAAAACAATTTGGTAACGAAAGGGTTAAGCTAACGCCAATTGTATAGAATTGTGTGGTAGAGTGTTTTTATGAATAGGTAACACTAAGACGACTATTTTCCGTCTTTCCTGTTTCCACTGAGCCGTTATTGCCTACCTGCAATGGGCGGCGCTGACTGCCCACTGGTTGTTAATGAGTGTAGCAGCACAGCTGTGGGAGTTGCTCTCGCGACGAAGGGACACAATCCACGGCCAGTTGACGATGTTGGTCGTATCGCCGCCAATAATTCGGCTAAAGGGGTTGAGGGTGGGGTCCGCGGCAGGTCGCCGACCACACCCAGTGTTATTGAGGTCTATAACGCTGATGTCTGCGAAAATAAGGCAAAAAAAGAGTGGTCAACTCGAGATTGACAGAAACCTAAAGTCATTGTGCCTCATGATACGGATGGGCACACATTTGCACTGTGGCGCTGGCGTATTTAGCTCATTAAGTCCCTTGCCAAACGTTTCTAATGGTCGCTCTCAGCTACATTTACATTCGGTCCTAACATAACACGGATAAACGTACCAAATTATCAAATTAAAATGTCAATCGAACAGTACATCTTTGAACAATAATGACCATACTCATAGTGAGTGAAACAAATTATTCGCATTATCTATGCACGGCTCATTCGCTGTCTTTGTTTCTACAATAACTTACAATTATTGCAAATAACACCCTCGTCGGAGAAATCTGGACAGTCCACTAAACCGTTGCACTCTGCATCGGCAGGCGAGACGCACACACCGTTGCCACACTGATATTCCTCGGAGGTACAGGCTGAATAAGAGGATAACGGGCATTTTATCTATTTAGGTTGGGACTAGGGTTGAGCCGGCGGTTTATATATATAGATCATATATATCCTCCACAGGTGGTTAATACTCTGTGTACTCCCACAACTATACGGTCTGTATCTCGGGCTCATACAACCTGACTTAGTCGCCAGATTGTACAGTTGGTACAATTTTGTACATGTACGTTATGCTCACTACATGTATGTAGATTGAGAGGAGGAAAAGTTAGGATTTTAGTGGTGGGAGGAAATCGGCCCCAGGACCTAGGGGAAAACCCACGGAGTCAGGCAGGGACTGTACACCCCAATTCACATGTATAGAGTCCCTATATAACCAGAGTTGCGACAACCTAAAATTTGAAGGACATTATTTTTGTTTCCACTGAACACGGGAAAACAGGTGCATAAACGTAATAGGACGCACGTATTCATCGTACGCAGTGGAATCAAAATGGCTACGTAGGTATAACTTTTTGTACCCTCTATGTTGCAACTCTGGTTATTGAGGGACTCTACACAATCATGTCGAATCCGCTGCGCCACATAGCGTATGGTGTTGTTAGCCTATTCGTGACAAACGAACCACAACAAATTTAGCACCTCTCACGAGTTTAGAACATTCTTCATTTTATTGTGAGAGGCTGATTGGAACTTTAGGAGCGGCTGTAGAATAAAAAAAGGCAACTCGTGGCAAGGGGGGGGGGGGGAGGATTTAACCCACGATTCCCTGCTTTCTAGTGTAGACGTTTATTCACTCCACCAGCGAGCACCAGGGATATATAGTGAGTGGCTGGTTCTTCATCCATGCATGCTAGCATCATGTACCACGGTTCGCATTAGATTGTAATGAGATACCAAATTATATGCTTGCGTGGGGTACCGATTTAAAAATGCAAGCATAGAGTCTATATTAAATTTAATGATAAGTTTGATTACGTTACGGTTTTTTGGGGTGAGAAACCTCAGACGAGAAACCTCACTGACTACAATAATTGATTTTAGAAGTTGGGGACAACCCAGAAAAAAAACTAGTGAATTGAAGATAGTAAAGGAGTTACTGTTTGAGAAGTGGGAGAGAGAAAGCCCTACAAGGTCAGGTTGGGAAAATCTAATCCACCTGCTTTCAAACTCCCATCAGAGGTGGAAGGCGAGCCAAGTATTACCACTACGCCATCTGACCGCCCGTGTTCTTAAATGGTCAACCTACCACAGCCTATTTCATCGTCGTAGTTTGGGCAAACGAACTGTCGATTGCATCTGTCCTCATCTAGGTAGACATATGGGTTAGCCTCACACATCGTGTAGTCTGTGAGGAATAAACAATTATGAGCAGAGGCACTGAGTTTATGAATCGGGTTGCTGAGTGGTATATGATACCAGGGGCCAATTTCATAGCGCTGCTAAGCACGCGTTTTGTGCTTACGGGCGTTTTATCATGCACAAACCCTATGGC
>JAVCKS010000659.1:4084-19008 GCA_032273685.1 Pteraster tesselatus | reverse complement strand
CTAAGTAAGGCGCCCAGGCCACTAAGTAAGGCGCCCAGGCCACTAAGTAAGGCGCCCAGGCCACTAAGTAAGGCGCCCAGGCCACTAAGTAAGGCGCCGAGGCCACTATGTAAGGCGCCGAGGCCACTACATGTATGTAAGGCGCCGAGGCCACTAAGTAAGGCGCCGAGGCCACTAAGTAAGGTGTGTTTGTGTCTAATCTGTATTGTGTGCGCTCTTCTATGAAGCGCGCACCACACTCGGTATTTTCCAGGAATTCAATAAATAGAGGGCGGGCTACTGTATAAGGATCATAATAAAATTGTGTTGCGTTTTTGTCCGCGGTTCTCGACTTCTTCGATAAGTATGACTTTAACGCCAACCGACATGGTCTTTAACTTTCTACACATTTTCTCCATCGTCTCTAATTTTGTTCAGGTTTGTTAGTGATATTACTGTTAAATCTAGAATCGAAATCACGCATTGCCAACAATTTCCGGAAACAAGTTGAGCATGGCGCAATAACGAGCCATCCAATGGCCACGCAGGAACGCAATCACTGCTCCAGTCAGCTAAGCCCTCATTGGACCACCAGTAACTTGTGGGCGAAATCCTCAAAGGTTTCCAACGCGGTCGCGTAGCCAGCAGACTCGGCCAGTCATTGTGTTTCTAACAAGGTCACGCACCCATGCCCCCGCACGCCTGGGTTTGAACTGCCTAGGTAACTGAACCTACATGTACATGTATCACAATGGCAGTTAGTAGATCACGCACACGCAATGAAAAGACGATTGTGTTGTGTGGCAATGATTTATTCAAGAGTTTTCTTGCGGCGTTCGAGTTCATAGTGACTGTTTTGGCAATGTTTATTGGATAGGCCGAACAATAGTTTGAGTTAAGCTGTGGTACAGGTGTGGGCAGTTCGAGTTATGCGAGTATTAATGTACACAATACTATATTCTTTTGAATAAAGTATTAACTTTGAGATAAGCGGAGATTTGAGTTATCCGAGTTTGACTTAACGCGATTTTACTGTATTACTAGTTTTAGAGGTAAAACGCAGGAAAAACGCAAACCTAATCGCAAAATGAAATTGGCATCTTTGTTTTGGGAGAGGTTTTTTTTATTCAAACCTCGCATTCGTTTGATGCATTGGGATTAACTTTAGTCAGGCGCGGGGCTAGCGAGATCACGAACTGCTGCAACGGAAAATTGAAGCGTGTGTGAGGAGTTATTTTTCTTCAGAAGGGCACCACGGCCAATACATTAATAGGGCACGTCACAACTGGTATTGAAAAGTACATTTCTATAAGGGGCGTCACGGCAACTAAAAAGGGCATTGACGGCAATGACTGTCGTGGCCGCCGTGAATTTAGAACCCTTTGCCCAGGATGGTTCCTTGTTGCACTCCACAGGTAATTTGACTAGATTTGGATTTTTCATTGGAGAACATACTGTAACAAAATGTTCACGATTTCTGTAATAGTATTTCTTGATCTAGTGTGTCAAAAGCCTTCGATAGGTATAGACAAATTATACGGGTAGAATTTTTCGATCAATTGATGTAGAAATGTAGCAACTTTAAGATGTGTTGGATCAAGAATGATTAAAGAATGATTAAAGATGTTTTATTGGAATAACAATACTATCAAGAGTCTTTTTAAATATTGTAGGGCTTATATCATCATAACCTGGGCTCTTGTACTTAGAGTAGAGTACATGATTCCAACTTTTATTGAACGAGAGGGCGCTGTGACTGCTTAGCGGTCTGTTCGTTTTATTTTATTTACAAACTAAATAAAATAGGCAGGCAAGGATACTTCAGTAATTTAATGTAGGGTGAGGGATGATTTACGGAAAAAAAGTGCATGGTACATGTGTGCACGTACTTCACACCGGCATAGGCCTATGAAAACACAATACCGAAGATTTGGCCTCAAAGGAAACAACAATCTTAACCTTAGGAAAATTGTATTTTCTAGTAACTGTCAAAAATATATGTACTTTGTACAGGCCTATTAATTCAATAATAAATTGTGATCTCATTCTTAGCTAACTGGTTCTTTGTTATTGTTCGTATTCACCGTTGGCATCACCCTCCTGTTTGCAATCATCCTCGCGATCATCAGGGTTAAACATTTCAAATGTATATGGTTCAAGAATTAGTAATTATTCTCCTTTCTCTTGATGAAATGAATATTGGCAAATTTATCGGCACTATCTTCGAAACTGTCGCTGTTTTCTTAGCTACATGTATGTCCAGCATGATCATTTGTAAACTGTGCAAACTGAAATGTACAAGCGTAGTATTGAACGCATAGTCGGCGAACTTTAAAGAGCAGTCATACTTCATTTATATTACATTGAAATCGCGTTAAGACAAACTCGAATAAGTCGAATGTCCGTTTATCCAATATAAGCATTTCCAAAACAGTCACTATGAACTGGAACGCGCGCAAGAATACTTTTGAATAAATCATTGCCACACAACACAATCGTCTTTTCATTGCGTGTGCGTGGTTTGCTCATGGCCATTGGTGAATGGCTGGCCGAGTTTGTTGGCTACGTGACTGCATTAGAAACCTTTGAGGATGCCGCCCACAAGTGGCTTAGAGTTTCTGTGATTGTTACTGGTGGTCCAATGAGAGCTTAGCTGACTGGAGCATTGGTTGGCTCGTTTTTGCGCCGTGCTCAACTTTTTCCTGGAAACTTTTTGCAATGTGTCACTTCGATTCGAGATTTCACGGTGGTGACACTACAAACCTGAACAAAATTAGCGACGATAGAGAAAATGGGTAGAAAGTTGAAGACCTTGTCGATTGGCGATAAAGTCAAACTTATCGTAGAAGTCGAGAACTGCGGAAAAAAGTGTTATTACAAAATTTTATTAACAGAAATGATCATGACAGTACAAATGCATTCACTAAAACTAAACTAAAGTAAACTAAACAAATATATGTGTCATCGTATAACGTGCACCGGTTTATAAACTGCGTGAACACTTTTATTTGCCAAAATCAACATACATGTATAAGCTGCGGTTTATATACGGTAAAGGTTTTGCCACGATTTATATAACCTAGCATTGTTTGTTAATACAATGATAAATGTTTAACCAAAAATTTCCATAGCTGTCCAATGTAAAGTGAAGTTGGTTTTGTGCTCTTTCCAGCCAGAATATATCACATACATGTGTATGTGTACATGTAGTTTCTCCAACACGTGATACAGTAAATCAACATAAAATCATAAAGAAAACCGGGTTTGTTTACAAAATAGTTCCTGCTCACCAAAATGTACCACCTTTTTTGTAGTACATGTATACGTACATGTATGTATGTGTACTAGGACACTGGTACTGTATCCATGGTGTACATACATGTATGCATGTATTTAATTTACCAGTATTTACCAGTATTTTAGTGTAGTTTTAAAGAATTAATGTGACCAGTGCGGCCCGCTGTACGTGTGTTCAGTGTACAATACAATGCACACTATGTGTGCTATACAACTAAAAGTGGTTTAAAGTACTACGTGTACATGTGTAGATACACAATGTTTAGAATGACACTAAGCTTTCCATTGACCGTGCTTCCCCTCCTTCCAAAACTGTTGGGCTCATGAAACATGCACACACATGTACATGTGACTACCATATATCTTCCTTTGTGCAAATGAATGCCATGCTGCTCGTACTGTGTTGGCGTATGTGAGTAATGATTTGTAAAAAGCTGCTTCCTTCTGACAAGAAGCCAATTACCGTACGACTTGGGGTTGACTTTACTGGCTGCCCTGGATTGTGTACACATTAAGAGTTACACCACATAAACTAGTCGTGCCAAAGGTTTGCATGCACTTAAAAAGTATTCCTCTTTTCAACATTCTTTAAATTCCAATAACAATTTAAACCATTCTCCCTTATTTCTCTCACGGGTTTGTGGAACTTTTTACCCTTGGATTCTATTCGCAGTTTTAATCCTAGGAGGGGGTGGGGGGGGGGGGTTTCAGAAAACTTTAAAGTTAACCTTATCTTAAAATAAGCAATCTTATCTCCAAACAACTGGTCCTATTTTGTTTTCAATTTACAATTATTCTTCCTTTCTGTTTCATAAAGTAATTTCTGATAAATTTTAATCCTAATTTTAATCAAAATCAATCTTAAGTCTCATGCAACAATTTTGCTGGAAAAGAAAACGGCAATTTAAAACTCTACAACGTTAGATCTGCTATTACACAAGATTCATAAGATTATGGCTTTCAACTTCTTGTTTAATAGGAACAACTGTCCAGCTTTGAGCGAGAAAGGATGTTTTATGAATGCCCCCAAAAATTGGAAGAGTTTAATAATGTAGAAATGTGCAACTGTTTTAAACGGAGTGGGTGCATGCACATAATTGACACCATAATAGCAAGCAAACAAACAGGCCAATCAGTAAATTAGTTGAAGTTCTAAGCCTACTTTTTACTTAATAATTTAGTCAATAATTTATGCTAAAATACATGTACACTGTAGCTCCTAGCATACTAACTACCTACTATGTAAGCCGGTAACTAAATGTACAATGTGTAGGCCATAGCACTAGGCCCAACTTTAAGTCTAACTCCAGCCTGATTACTACACATGGCCCACAGACTTAGTAATCCTAGTCATAGAACTTAGTCATATGGATCCTATTATCGGTTTTTGCACCCCTCACCCAACCAAGTGCAAATTGTCAGATTATGTTCTAACGGGCCATATTTCATTCTATTTTTAAAATTTGTTGAGGACCACTTAAAGACGGCCCACAGACTGCAGTTGGCCTACAGGCTGTAGTTGGACACCCCTGATCTAAACCATGCCAGTCTGGCATACTGGAGAATTTTTAGAGTATTCATAATCAAAATACTGCTTAGTTTATATTCATTAATTTGATGATTTCGAATATTTCATCCATAGTACATACAGTATGTGTAACAATATGATACTGGCTAACAGGGTGGGGTCTTAGAACGGCAAAAACAGTGTCCATTTTCCGGGAATAAGTAAAGGTCACCTACACGTACTTGTACCTGCAATTGAAAATGATAAGAACTTGATAAATTTTCTCTGAGTTTTCTCCCGAGTTTTCAAGTAAAGCCCTTGACACACTACGGCAGAAATCCGCGATGAACGTGAAAGTTGGACGTCACATCGACTGTGAGATTCATCGCTGAACGCGCATATTGCATTGACGTTCACGTCCGCTTTCAACGTGTTGAACTTTGACCAACATTCAACGTTGATAAGTTGACGTTGATTGGCTACTACGCGCGCACGCGCAAAATAGAAAAAAAGATGGCCGGAAAGTGCGATTACGCGAAGAGAGGAGATTCTTATCAGTATTAACACCCTGCTGTTTTTTACCTCAGCCACCCATCATATAAAGACTGCAGAACCGTAAAATATAACATTTGGAATAAAATAGCTGCGGATATGAGTTCTTACTTTTGAGGGATTTTTAAACGTAGGTTAGTACAGGACAGTAGGTTAGCTAGGCTACTTTATAGTATTATTTTAGTAATTTTAGTGGGGATGTCAATAGTACATTAATAGGGCCCACGTCGCAGAGAATTTCCTGCTAACCCAAAATAACGGCAAAGAAGCTGTATTAGTCAAGGAGTAAAGAATATACTGTTGAAAGACGTGAATCTTCTAAACTTAAATGGCATAGGGCGTAATAAGTTATTGTATACGTGTTGACTCAATTTATTAATTAAACCTCATTAAAACTCAAGTCATGTTTGTCTATGAGCAGTGAGACTCGTACTGTGGATCATTAATTCTGAGGGGTTTGCAAAGCGGTATCAGCAGTAACAATGTATATTTCAAGCTCGATCTATCAAACTCAGGATCCGTTATCGAATCGGTCGTGCGGCAACTCGGGTTAATTCACGGGCGTATCATGAAATCTGGCACTAGAACGCCCTCTATACATGTGTCGCAAACTTTTCACCGCCGACAAACGCTGCGTTCGTTGCATCGTAGTGTGTCCAAACATCGCAAATGTATGACGTCCCCAACGTTAAACGCGGCTTCCAACTTCGCGTTCATCGTGAATTTCTGCCGTAGTGTGTCCCAGGCTTAAATTGGGTTGGATGTGGGCATTTCTAGTAGAATCGGCAACTTTTTATCCTGAAGGATGTTCAGTATGTTACATTTTCACACCAAAATATTCACAAATGTTAACAAATTTCTGAAAAATGCAAACACATTATTGATGTACATGTACATGTAGCTTCGCTTTTCATAGATTGCATTTCAAAGTATTAGTAGGATTTTTTTATGTATATAATGTTTATAAAGAAAACTATTTATATTCAGCGTTCCATGACACTGCGCTAATGACTCTGTGTGAAATCACACATTATTCTTGGAATTAACGTACAAGCATATTACAAAATAATACCATTCGCAACACGAAAATACAACTATATTTCTGGCAAATTTCACGATGAATTTGTTAAGCTGTTTTAAATTTTGTGGTTAAACTTGTAACACCTTTTTGGTGTAATTTGTTTTTCAAAATTCATACAAAAACCGATTATTATGTAATAGATTGAGGGTTAATCGGGAAAAAAATTGCCAAAATTATGAATTAACTTTTACATTCAGTGTTCGCCAATAGCCAAAATGTATTTGATACGTGGCTGAAAAGCACATCAAATAATCTTTCACTTGGTATAAGGTAGAGCTCCGAAGCTCGTAATATTCTGGATATTTTCACATTTGCAGGAGCACTAAGTAACAGTTAATTGAAATGTTTAACTCAGTGGGAAAGAGGCAAAAGTGATTGATTTTCCCCACTTTATTCATCAAAATCTAAATTTCCGTGAATATGCAAATACAGATACAAAGATGTAAAACAAAAGCCAAATGCATTTTCCAGTTTTGTTTTTTTAACCTTCTCAATATAGAACGGCTCATTATGCACAAAAGCGTGGGGGGGGGGAAATGTCACCTTTTTCCAGAGCATATTTCCACATATTGTATTGGCAGGCCCTCTCCTTGCACCAGTAGGGAACCGCAGATTTGATAGTTAAGTTTAGTTAGAGTATAATGTTTTAAACAACATACACCATATTTTAATTATATTGGTTTTTCTTGGCAGCCAACTGCCAGAAACTGAATGAGTATGACGTACACTATTAGGTATTTCAATTGTTCTCAAACAATGACACCAAAGTCTAAATCAAATCGAATACTTAATGATTCCAACAGATTAACATAAATAAATGAATAGAGTCATACATGTAGTTCTCTACGCCCTTTGTGGAGAAAGTGGCGAAGTCCCCATGTTGCATCCATAATGGTCCATTAGTCTATCAAGGTTGAGCGAGGCATGGCAGAGGTGTAAAGACATGGTTTTGTGGTATGACAGTTTGGTACACACACAGGAAATCTGTCTAGAGCCATCCACTTTTACCTCCTACTTATCAAACTGGCACACTTCAACCACGATGCCAGTCTTTTCCCATTTGGTGGGGTTTGGGCCATATTGGTTCTGGAGGCAGACACAATCCCCAATGACCAGCGGGGGAAGGGTGTGTGTCACTTTCAAATGTATTCAAGTACTGGAGCATGGCTCGCTGAGTCGCTGAAACTTGTTAGTGTTAAAACTACCAAGAGCATCGTGTTGTCGGTGATTAGATGTTGCACAGTTTTCACTCCCACCTCCACATGGCAATTGCCAGTGAGAAAGGCGACTGACGACATACAGTGGTTCACAGCTCAATTGTGATTGTTGAGTAGGGTACGAACCCACAGCCGCCATCTGACAGCAGCTCATCACTGATGCCAGCTCATCACTGTTGCCATAGGTGACAGATGTGGTGCAGGACAGTAATTAGCTGGTAGCGCATTTGGCCACTTGCATGACAGAGAACATTTTCATTTTAAAATAATAAATAGCAACAATCGCCATTGGAGACTAAATACAACCCAGCCCAATAACATTTTATTTGACATTTTGTTGTTAACCTATGATTAAACAAATGTCTTGACACTTTTATGAAATTATGCTTATTTATTTGTGTAATTACATGTGTTTAGCTATCTTAGGTACAATACAAACTTGAGGCTCTTCAGTGTGTTCAAGTACCCCTTCATGCGCGCCTTATCCGCAGGTGAGACATTGGAGTCATTTGCTGCCTGAGCCTCCATGTGGGCTACAATGATGGGGTAGTTCTGTATGAGGGCTGCACAGGCACAGGCTTTGTGTTGTATCTACCTGGTACCGTTGGCCTTGTAAGGCTTGATGATGTGCTCGTTTATCATATCACCAATCATCTGAAGTTCTCGAAGTTGCTCTTTTCATACAACAGGTACAGGGCAAGCAGCATTTCAGTGACAGTCTCAACATCTGTGCCCTTAAGGGCATCTTTTACGGCGAGCTCCAACTTGTGATTAACACAGTGGATGACCACTAGCCATGGAGCAGGTACATGTACATCTCAATGCAGATAAGCTGCCACGCCATTCGTCTTCCCAATATTTACACTAGCACCATCATCACAGAACCCACCAGTTGCTTCTTGGGGTCAATGCTAGCAGACTCCAATGCATCCATGGAGCTCAGTAAGACCAGCAGCATGTGCATGTTTGGAGCTTCGTGGTGACATTGCCGTGAGCAACAAATGTGATATACACAAGCTCTTTCTCCAGGTTTGACACATCAGTAGAGCCATCAGATAAACTGGGAACGTACTTGGCCTCCTTTAGCATGGCGAGAGTGTCTTTTTCATCACTTCCCCAATTATGTCAGTCAGCTCCTTGTACTTCAGGTCTGTTACATGTACATGTAGGTATGTCTGACCGAGTTGCACATTGTGGTAGATTTCAAGTTTGGCAATGACTGAAAACTTACTAAAAGCAATTTCTTCCCTGGCCATCACGAAGCAGATGTCTACTAGTTTCTTTACTCGTTCTCTCCCCATTCAGTTTCCCCCTTGGCCATGGACTTTCAGATCGTTGTCTGAGCATACAACTGAGCACGAGTAAACGGGTTTTTGTAGATGTTCAACGCTCGTTGATGCTGATCAAATTTGTAGTGTTTGTTGACTTGATCGCGTTTCATGCTGCTTGCTTCCATTACTCCCTCCACGAATGCTGTGCTATAGTTCCGCAATAAATGGATCTGATCTAAGTTCGGAGAACACACCGAGCACACACCGAGCACCACATCTTTCCTAGGTGTTCACCTTTTCTTTCTTGCTGTAACCGTGTCTTAAACACGGGCCCTTTCTGCCATCTTTCCACAGTCGCAAATGGAACGGCCTGCTGGGCACAGCGATGGCTAGTGTTTGCCGCCATATTTCGTTTCCGTGGATATACTGTAGGCGACTCTTGAATTAACTTGGCCAGTGGCAAGAAGGGGGATCACCAGTTAGGCCAAAATAAAAATTCATAAACTGTAACTTATAAAATAGAAACTTTACTTGCTGTACTGTAGGCGACTCTTGAATTAACTTGGCCAGTGGCAAGAAGGGGGATCACCAATTAGGCCAAAATAAAATTTCATAAACTGTAACTTGTAAAATAGAAACTTGCTGATTTTCCGAAAAAGGTATCACCGAGGTTAACAAGATTTTTAATTTCATATAATATCACACAGAGTTTGTCAGCTCTACCAATCCTATACCTGACCATAAGGCAATTAAACCAAAAACGTTTAGCATCCTACTTTTTTGAAAAATAGAAATGAGGAAGACCTTTTTTTTTTTTACTCAATTTTTAATTTTTTTTTTAATTGCCGCAGTATTGTTTAAAATGGCCGCCACTTGGACTTAGAAAATGAAATATCGGGTTTGTATGGACAAGATAAAAGGTTTCTTCCGAGCAAGATCAAAATATTTATTATTATGGTGGGCTGAATCAACGCCTGAGTAACATGTGCAAGACACCCTGGTGGGCTGAATCAACACCTGAGTAACTTTGTACCAGAGGGACAGTAGGGTGATTACATTGTCATGTCACACAGGTTTCATTGGACGAACTGAGAGGTCAACGAATGAAATTGTGATGACACATAAAAATTACAAGTATACCAAGAAACCGGTACATGTAGTTACGAAAGAAACCGTAAAATTTGAGATACGACGAGTCTTAACCGACGATTATTGCCCTCGTGTAGTAGTCTGGACCTCTAATCACGGTGTAGTACATCTACATGTAGACTAAGATAGGCGGCCACGGGCTCCCAGGGTAGTAGGTCCTGGCAGCTCACTGACGTGTCCAGCATCTACCTCGTACTACGACCAGGAATCTATCCAGGTTCCTGGCTTGGATTACGTGTGTTCCCCACAATCTGCTTAAAGTGATGATAACTAAGCAGAATTAAATGGATCTGTGGTGGTGATTAGGGTTGCGTCGGCTCAAACATTGAGGCTGGCAAACTAGCCCTCTCCCTGGAACACAACGCAATCACACCGAACCTACACCACGAAGGTAATTTGGTTACTTAGCCAATAAGATTCAATCACCTGAGAGGCGAATCAACCAATCAAATTAACCCATTAGGCCCCTATGGCACGTGTTCCTGTCAGGACAATTTACATATTACTTTACAATAATTTCCATAAACTTGTGACAGTCATTATAAAAGGCCATCCCAAAGGAATTGGTGATATCGGCAGAATTCGAGAGGGAGGTCCACCAGGCAGGCTTTGACAAATTTGGGATGTCTCTGTCCGTTCGGGCAGGTCCATTATCCCACTTGATGTTAAACTCTCGTATTAAAAATCATGGCAAAATCAGTAAATACACTAGATACATGCAAAACCTAAACTATTGTTTTTAGTTCGGTCCCCCCCCCAAAAAAATATAAATCAATACTTTTTTAAATAAACCTTGTCACATGTGTGTGTAATTATGTATAACTTCTAGCTACATGTATTCAAGTTGTAAATCCCCACATACTTGGCTGCAATTCATCAAGAACTCCTCCCATTTCCAGCCCGGGTCAGCGCACCTACAGTACATGTAGAACGCTGGCCTAGAACGCTGGTACAAGGAAGTATCGGAAGAACCTAATAATTATTTGTTTTTGGGTCACTTTTATTTATTAGAACATCCTCGTTCATTATATTTAGATAAAGATTGCTTTTATCTCTTAGTGATAGTTGTAAAAGGATAGTTTTTCTGTGGGCAAACTTGTGTCAAACAATTTGGAGCTTCCCCCTTGAGATGTAATGGTGCAGACTTGGTACATATTTGGTTGTAGTCGACAGCAGGCATAAAGATGCATTATGTGCGCGCAAGGTTACCAGGATGGAGTGCGTGCAGCTACAATGTACATGTAGCTACGAGACAATAAATAGCGTTATACAGTACCTGTGTACATGTATATCGTAAGATTGCTGTACTACATGTATTTAATTTTGATCTAACAGTAGGCCACGCCCACGCTCGACCCCCCTGGCCCGCCAGGCTGATGACTTACAATACGTTGACAGCTCTGTATTATCTTTACGTCTTTAAATCTTATGTAATGAGACGTGACTGTGGGATGATCGGTTAATATGCACTACGTATATAAGGCCTCGTAAATACTAAATCTGAAAAATCACAAAAAGTGTTTGTAAAAAAAAACTGTGTCTGGAATAAAATGATGGAACATCACTCCATTAATTTGCATTAAATTGTATCCAGGTTTAAAAAAAAAACTTTCACCCATTGGATTACAGATCCAACCGTCGTCCAATTTTATTAAAGCCAACTTCATGGCGAAACAGTGTCTGCTGCAGTATGGTGCAAACTAAGTACATGAATGATGCAAAAACAGTAGAGGTTGTGGGGCTAGGGTTTTGGATGTGGTCGAGGGTTCTGGTCACCGAATGTTTTGAAGTGATCAATGGCCACAATGAAGTCCGAGTTGAGTGGGCTATGCCCGATATCGACATGTTTTGTTACGATCGCGCTGATCGTAACAACAAAACAATCAATTCTAAACTGTCCGTTTAATGATTCATGCCGCGTGGGAAACCGAGGATGCATTGTCGACACACCACAATAAACAAATATTCAATGAATTTCTCTCCTTGCCGCGGTTGTTGCAGACAATAATCTTGCTGTAAACAATTTGGTTTTTTTTGTACGTACCGTAAAATCATCTCAATATAACCGTATTCTCGTTAAAAACATCTCGTTATAACCGCCGATTTTTATAGACAAATGTACACAGTTCGGTCGGGACCAAGAAATTGTCTCGTTATAACCGAGTGCTAGTTATATCCGAGCTCGTTATAACGAGAGTCGACTGTACACGTAAGTTGTTTTCCTGAAACATTGTAGGGAAACAAAAGTAAATATTTCGTGAAGAAAGTGCAGACACACAATTAACAGACTTTATTAATTTATTCAGTAATTGTTATAATCATCAGCTATGATTTATTTAAATACCATTTGGCTTTTGAAAATGTTGTTTTCACGTATTATAAATCCCTGTCCAAAGTATGTTAGATCACATCGCATCGCATCAATCACCGCGCATCAATCACCGCGCGCAGACCTAATGTGTGTAACATTGCAGCATGAACACGTATGTAGGAAATAACCAAAATACTAGTTTGTGAAATGCATGCTTACACGTGTAACCACTCGTAAACGCAAAGGCCTAATGTTTGGTGAGCAATCGGTCGAGTGGCAGGGTGCACCATGAGTCGCATCTGGGGTTGGACATCTTAGGAGTGGCTGGTGCTCACACACACAGTATGGATTATACATGTATACATTCACAATGGGGGTCACACAGTGCTCAATCATAATCACCATCACACTACGCATGCATTTATATTTGTAATTATGCATGCACTCAATTGTGTCAAATTTTCTGAACCCCAAAATCCCAGCTTATAGAAATTACTAAAATGTTGTTCTACTGACGAGAGTCAGTACTTTCATGTACTTGAAATTAACCGAACAATGACTAAAAAATATTGGCATAATACAAATTTTACAAATAATGTATGGGGGTACCGGTAATCAATGGATTCCCCAGGCTTGCAAACATACATGTACATGTAGGAATCAACACTTTAAAAAATACAACAGCAGTAGTATTGGCATAGTCATAAATCAGTATCTCCGCTTATAGCAGAATGTGCACTCACAGGATTTTGTCATGTGGTTTTATGAGCCTAATCTCTTGTGCTGGCTCAAGACAACTTGGGAGAATTGGACAGATTTATACGACCAAGTTTGAAGAAGGTCTGTCCACCTCTTTGAGGTGAGTTACACTGTGCCAGGATACCAAACTGAAACTTCTACTCACGCAGTAGTTTTGATATCAGTGCTTTCCTCCTTCTTTACGGCTAAGGAGCCCAATCTTCCCCAGGCTGACCCTGGTGGTACTGGGTTACAGCTTACCAGTAGCAGGGATCCGATGAATTCTGACCTGACCATGTCGAGGCATACATGTACTTCTTGTTTTTCATGTTTTCCAGCGAAATGGTTCAAGGATTACCATGTAAATAGGTGATTTTTGCAAAATGCTCAAGGGTGCCAGCTACGTCTTTTACATGTATTTTGGCCAGTATTATTCAGGTAAAAGTACATTTGATGTAAATGTACTGTAAATGTTTTTAACATACCGGCAACATCTGATCCAGCCATTTGGTCTGGTATAATATCAATTTCACTTGCATTTATTCAAAATATTTTACAAATGTTTGATGTTGAATATGCAGGTGTATTATGTATTTTGTCCTCTTAACCCTAATTTATTTAATCTAGTGTTCTCAGGACACACTGAATCAAGATGCATCCCAGTACAAAGGGTGTATTGGAGAGGACATAATTGATGTCATTTCACAATGTCCTCCCAACTGACCCCCAACCCTCCTCCCCCACCCCCCAAAAAAAAAAAAAATAGAACAGAAGATCAGCCACCACTTGGCGGATTTGGTTGGAACCCGGGTCATTTGTAAAGACATTGAATACATGTAGGTTCCACATAATGACACTCCAAACGACACTCACTGAGCGAATTGTGACTGAACTTGTGACACAATGAAAAACTGCCAGTGCTGTAATGTATATCACACCAGGTGTGTGCTGTGGGCAGGCCTTTGGCTTGTGTTGTTATCTACAAAATGCACTCTACAAGTATATACAAAGTTTCTAGGTCCCCATAGCCTTAAACAACCTTGACATTCGAACTTGGCCTAGATTTGCAAGTATGTTAAGTTTTGTGAACATCCAGTCACCCATTTAACCCTTTCAAGCCCATGATAATGAATGTACAATGTAACTTCATATAGAACATTAATGGTGACTAAAATGCAACTTTGATGCTAAAAGTGATATAATTAGCTTCATTCACTAAATATCGGGACAATAAAGTCCCTTTCGGCGTGAAAGTGTTAAGTTATCATGCTAACAAACAAACACACTGCTTTCTGCTTTGTACATGTAGGTAGTAATAAATGCTAGAGAAAACAATACAATTACATTGTACTTCTTGTATTAAACAAACAGTGAAAAACATGCCTCTGTGCAGTATTCAAAAACTGTTTGGTTTTAACATTTCCATTGACAAAACATTGATTACTAGTGCATATTTGTTTCTCCTCTATAGGATATTTAACTGGGAATCTCATGTTAGTGATTTCATCCAGGAGAGAGCTCCCAAGAGTAAAGGGTTTATTGGTACATGTAGTTCTCCATACAGGGGACTCGGTCCCACTGAAAAGGTAGGTCTCAATTGGTTGTCCTAGCAACTGTTTTTTAATAAAGCTTTCGTTCATTAACTGACACATTTGTGTTAAAAATCACCCTTGTCCTTGTGTAGCATGCTAAATTACAGACGTGTATAAATTGACACTAAACATTTTCCCATCACTTAAATAGGATGCTACATGTACATGTATGTCCCAGGGCCAGATACACATCGTCCTGTCAAAAACATCCTTTTGTCATTGCCAATTCT